>JAIPRL010007964.1:0-21718 GCA_025469235.1 Pemphigus obesinymphae | reverse complement strand
CAAAATCGTATTTTTCGTAATTTTTTGGTAGTTTTTGCTTACGCATTAAAAAACTATTATGAAAATCGAAAAATGACCTCTCAAAAGTACCAACTAGATGCAATTTGCTACCGGAAACCGGGTATGATCAGTGTAAAGATCGGAGCACTCCTTCTGGTAGAAAAAGTGTTTACAGAAAAAAAAAAATAAAAAAAAAAAATAAACATCATTGTAAAACCATAAGCTTCCTCGCTACGCTCAGAATCTAAAAAGTATAATTATACTGGAAATGGAGGGGGGCTTCAGCCCCTTAGCTCCACTCCCCTCTGCGTACGCCCGTATATTGACGAGTGTACAACCGATTTAAAAGTTGCTTTACAGTAGGTACCTGCTACAGTACTATACCTATACAGGTCCTACAGACTACAGTGCAATTCGATACAAGTATAATAAATTTAAAATTTCGCAAATTGACAATTATTACGTAATTAATTTGTCCAATGTACGTTCAAATACGCGTTCATATAGTATTATAAATTGAAACTGGGAAACTTACCTTTTAACCTAATTTCTCAATTATAGGTCCTATTTTATCTCACAAAATACCAGATGCTATTCCGTGTACTTCATCCATTAACGCTTAATTCTATATTTTATAGCTGCCTCAAAGTGAACACGAGTTTTATTAAATCAATCCTAAATAGGCAGGTACTTTACCTTTAGAAATTCTCAACCCCTGCACCACGCATCTTTATTACTTGACTTTCCCCATTGGCTCTATGATCCCTTGCTCCAATATCAAACTATATATCATTCTGTTACTCACACTATACAGGTATATATGCACTAATATTATCACAATTACACAGTGCTGGAATTGAGAAGGAACGCGAGGGGACGGAGTGCCCCTTTTTTAAAAAAAAAATAAATATTTTAGCGTACCCCTTCTAATTAGACGAACCCTACACAAATCGACGAGACATTAAAATCTTCAGGTACGCGCATTTTTTTTTTTATATATATACTTTTGCGTACCCCTTGTAATTTTTTTTCCAATTCGAGCACTGCGATTACATTATAATGTGCTATTATATACATAATATTATCTACATTCGTCATGTTCATCAGCTGATGCCAAATACATACGAATAAAAGCAACCTAAGGATTTCAATCTGTAGGTATATGGTTAAACTAAAATGTATTTTTTATATACATAATTAAATTAATTTTAGTATAATATAATATTATATATGAATACGGTGTTTTCAAAATATATTATATATTCATATAAAAATGTAGCGCAATTTAAATTTTTTTAATGGGGAGGCCATAAATAAACACATTTCTCGAAACGCATTATTTCTGGCTACGCCACTGCACTTTATTATACAAACAATAAAATATTATGCACGTAAGTATAGACGTTAGAAAAGTATGCGCTTTGGACCTTAACCCGGCAATTTCCGCGTTTTACAAAGTCAACAATAAAAATAAAAATAAATGAATAAAGAGATAAACCATTTTAATGCGATGTTTATCGCGCAGGATAATCGTTTACGTACATCAAATTACGCTTCTTTGACGGCGGCGAAACAAAATATTTTCGGTCGAAGGACGTTTATTTATTATTGTTAAATATTTTTACCGGAACGTTAACCCGATTGTTACACTCGTATATGTAATATGTATAATGATATGTTGTCGAATATTTAGACGCATAAATTTTGTGGCTGAGCAATTTTAATTTTTTTTCACTAATTAGTATTAGTTATATATATATATATATATATATATAGAGAGAATTTAAAATTAACGGCTATTAAACGATAAAACTAAAAAGACAAAAACAATTAATAGTATAATATTATATATTATGTATATATTTTGTATAAAAATTAAAATACAGAAGTAGATGTCTGTGAAGACTATATTATAATGTAACTAAGTATGCGCAGGTATATGACTGCGTTCAGTATTCGACCGTGTATTATATGTATAGAGATATTAAATATATTTTCATCGCACAATAACATTATTATTATTAATTATTTGAAAAAATAAACAATAGTATATATTTTACCATAATTAATATTAAAATTCTTATAGAACATTCGAATTTTCTCGTACGATATTGTAAACATTTTTGTTAAAGTGAGTCCAATATGTTTTTCATACATATATTATATTATTATTTCATGATAATTAAAGCTTCCCATTATAATGCCCTAAAAATAATCATAATAAAAAATACACATATGACCTGAAAACTTTGAAAAATACACTTGAAACATTTTCTTATTAATTTAATGAATATAAAATAAAAACAATTTTGATGAAAAAAATGTTTAAAAATCAATCTCAAAAAAACTTTTTAAGTTAATTACATTTTATATTTAATGTTTGATTTGAAGTAGTGTCAATGAACATCCATCCCCTTCAATCAAGTCGTTCTGCAGTCATGTATCTCTCTCCATGTGTATTACTTATTTTATTAATTTTATACAGATTGTAAATATTCGTTTTCTGCAATAAAAAAAATATATTTATTGTTGATGTAAAGATTGAATTAAATAGTTTTATTTGTGCATTCGACACAGAACCAAATATGACACTTAGAATGATTTCAGTATACAAAATACCTATTTATATTCGATAAAATTAATATATAGTAGGGAAGCTTCATCTACATTATATACGTTATCAATTGCCATAAAAATGGTTCTATCAGCTAACGTTGATTATAATTTTGTTACTATGAAAAAGTTCTAACTATGAAACTTTTTTTGTTTACATGATAATATATTATAAATAATGACATTCTAATTTGAATATGATAATAATTGATACTATCAAACTACCTAGTGGAATTTTATTTAAATTTTAGTATCGATTTGAAAAGTTAAAAAAATTATATGAATGTTCAGACATTAAAAATGCACTATTAAACAATTTGGAGCCAACGAATTTTACAACTTTAAAAAAAATTACTCTATTTATATGAAAATATGAGCTCACGGTGGAAAATAAAACGGTTTTTAGATTTTCAGCCTTTTTTAGGAAAATACTTGTTGTTTTTATATTGTATTATTGTTGCATAAATGATACACGACTGCTGCTGTACAACATGGACGATGTTGAAAAGTAATTTATTATTATTTACGTTGGTATATACCTATATATATAGACATGGTTCGGATTACATTCAGGCCTGTCGCTGGGGTAAAAGCAAGTTATGCGTCGCTTTAGGGCGGCAAAAAATCAAAGCGGCAAAAATCGCTTTAGGGCAAAAAAAATTCAAATATGAATATCGACAATGGAACGACGATCCTGTATTTTTGTTATATAGTCGGAAAAAAAATTGATGACCTTTTTTTTTTGCTTATTTACGTTTTTAATGGCGGCATTAAAATTGTCGCTTTAGAGCGGGAAATATCTAGTGACGGGCCTGATTGGATTGGAGGGTTGAGCGATGATGATGACGAGGATGATATTTACGCGACGATGACACTTTCTATTATTATACATAATCGAATGTAATATGTACAGCGGTATATGCGTGGTATCGTCTATATTATACCACGGTAGGTGTATTAGATATGGTTTCGCGTTAGATACCTACGCACTCGGCAGCGGTAATTACTTGCAAAGCGTACGTGCGTGCGTTCGGAAAACGCGGAGTAGGTATAATGTCTATCGTCAAGGAGTATAATATTTATTATATATAGGTATATAACATAATACCGGTACCACTGTATAATATTATTATTATTATTATTATTAAACAACCACAACGACCATATTGCTGTGTATATATTATATTGCCGCGTGGTATACTTCCGCACGGCGTGTACGATAATATATAAACGTGCGGCAGGCGTAGTTTTACGGGATTTTCCGCTGAAAAGTTCACTTCCCGCTTTTCCATATTATATATACCCATCACACCACCTCGCCAGCGATTACATAATATTTGCTCGCACACGGGCGACAGTAATCATAAAATATATTATCATATTCCGCGTCGGAGTTTTATTGCATTAACGTCATCGTTAAATTACATATACCGCAGTTAGAGTATATAACATAATATTATTATTATAGAGCTCTGACGTACATATATACCTGTGAGGAGTACACTCAATCAACGGTTCTGCGCTTAATTAAAACGTCCTTTTGCAGTCTCGTTTCCGTATATATATATATTTCTATATTTTCAATATATTATGTATACATTTTGTACTGGCGTATAAATAAACGACGACGAGGAGGCGAAAGGATGGCGGGTAAATTTTAGGCATTGATTGTCGCAACACTGATTAACCCGAGACCCCGTCGCCGTACACTTTGACAACGATTTCGCGGCACCTGTAATTAAGCCTTATACGCGTTATAATATATGTATATATAAGTCGGGTGATTATCATTATTATTATTATTATTATTATCATTATTATTCGAGGCCGCACGTCGCAGACTCCAGTCCGTTATTGGTCCGGTCGCGTTTCCGCAAAAACAGTTTTCGGACTGCGGCCCAGAGGTTTCCGGATATTATTATTATTATTATTATAATATTAAAGATATATACATACGTCACATGGACATAGCACGATAATAATCTATTTTACCGTAAAACCGTAAGCCCTCACGTACTATATTATTATCATTACGTATAAAATAGATAATATTATTTACAGAAACTCGAGAACGAGTATTAATGCGATTCCGTCCTCTGTACAATTACAGGTATATATTATAATATAGATTGTACTGCAACCCTTTTTCCACCTCTACATTCGACTTCCCCCGGCACGCCCCGACACCCCTTCTTCTGCTCCTCCTCCGGCGACGATTGTGTTTTGATAACGGCATTATATACGTGGTATATAATAGTGTTACGTTTCGTCCACGGAAACAGCTGACGTAGTCGCCGACCACACTCGCGCGGTAGAATCCGAATAAATTCAAAATCTATTTAGGTACCGAAAACGAAAGCTTCACACGTTGACGCCGTGAACCGACGATCGGGCTCGAAAAATATAACATACATCGAATTATACCGTCCGTTTTTTTTTTTTTTTTTTTTTTTGGATTCGAATTTCGACCAGTTTTTTTTTTTTTTAATCGCCGTCCGTGGCGCCCATCCATCGCTCTCCCGGACCTTTCCGTACCTTCGACTGGCGGTGTCCGTCTGAAACCCACGGTATACACCCATCACAAGCTCAGAAAATTAAATTATTAATAGTGCATTAGAGTCGTTTACGTTAGAGGACGTTATAAGAAAACCGGTTGAAAATCGCTTCCGAAATTAGGGGGTCGGCATTTATGACGGATGGTATTTTTCGCACATTGCCATCTTTAAGGTGGTATTTCACTGACTCCGTGTACCGTTTACCGTGTAGACCATGTCCGTGTTCGTTTTTTTTTTTTTTTTTTTTTACCATATGTACCTAATCTATCGCCAAAAAATAATTTCGATAAGAAAAAAATATAACAACTACTCGAAAATTGTGAATAATTATTTTATCATATTATTATTTTAAGCGTAAAATGAAATTTTGCACACCAATATAATACAATTTAATAATAAATAATATACTCTTATCTATACAGTCATCAATAACCATATTTAAACACACGATAAAAATAAGTAGAAAAATATTCAACTACTGGTAACCTGCGGTAATGTGTGCAACCACGTTTAACTATTGATATTTTAGACCAATCAGATTGCTTGAATATCGTCTTTATATAGACATGTTGTAATTTTTCATTTTTCATACATATACGTGTAGAGTTATACATTGAAATTTGTTGTTTATCTTAAGAGGACGTTGCATCTGCATATGCTATCTTCATCTAAACAACTGATAAAATACAAAATGCACGTTCAGTAGTCTCTTATTACAATAATTTTCTAACATTAGAGTAAATTGATCTATTATGCTGTAGCAAAGCCTTTTTCCGAAATTTTAATTTTTTAATGAAATATAACTATTTTTAAATTTTAATAATTTAAATAGATTAATTTATCTTTAAAATTAAAATTTCGTAAAAAAAAAAAAGGCTTTTCTACAGCATGATCTTGTCTATAAATTTGGTAATAGGCCAATTTTTTTTTAATATTAAAAATAACGAAGTTGTGATAAGAATGCTGAACGTAAAATCATATTTTTCAATTGGTTAGACGGAAACGGCAAATGTGGGATGTCAGAGTTCCGTGGATCATTCTATACATCCGAGAGTAATAATTTATGTACACTTATATACTTATAGGTACCTATATATTATATTCCGTTCGTCCCCGTTCGATTACGCAATTGTTGCATTAAGGCAGTTATAAATTCATTACTATCGTGGTCTAAATTCACTGTTAATTCACCATAATATCAACAGGGTATTATTATGGATTATGTTTTTACCTGCAGCGGTAGCGGCTCGTGGGTAAATTATCTGGTGGTGCACATTAAAAAATACCACAAACTAATGTAACGTAATATCTACTATATTAACTATAATTTCAGCACGCACAATACGAATTTTATAGTAGATAAGTGATAACATAATAACATCTAAAAAAACATAGACTAATAGAAATATGTATATAAACGTATAAACTAGGACGTACATGAAGTTGCCCTTCCCCCACTTTAATCAATTGACTACAGATAAATTGTAAATAATTGTAAATCTAATTTTTATTTCCAAAAAGCCCATGAATGTATACAGATTTGTTAGTCATCACTTAAATAAGTATTGATAGCAATACAAAACTGTTTCGAAGTTCACAATTGAGAAGTGCTACTATAGTGTTTAAGAGAAAAATGTATAGGAGTATAGCACTAATTTGGACTACCAGTGATCGTACACTAACCAAACTTGGTTAACATAAATAAAAAAGGCAATGTTATCATTTATCCGTGTTTGTATGTCAGATTTTTTTTTTTTAGAACGAATATACTAATTTTTGCCAACTGTTAAATATTAGTTAATCACATAGTCAACATTTATTCAAAATACGAAAAATGAAAATTTTTACTATGCCTGAGCATGGAGTTTTTTCGATTTGTTTATTTATATTTAAGACTTAAAATTCATGATTGAAAATCGTAAAATGTTTAAATTTTAAAAAAAACACAAACATTTTTTTAAACTATAAAACCTCTACACTCGAGCACTGTATATAGTTTCTTATTTTGTGTATATTTTAACTCTGCAATTAGGGACGAGCTGTTGATTTAGAGCATGAACGTGATTTAAATCCTCTAAGATAGGTGCGTAGCATTATCCATATTTATTTTTGTTTTTCTGGGGTTCCTGATAATTTACAAATTCCAAAATTGAATTTACAATTATTTGCAATTGGTCCGGAGTCAATTAGATAATGAAGGAGGTTGCGTGAAGTTACCCCCATATTTGTTTTCATTTTTCTGGGATCCCCGATAGATTACAAATTCCAAAATTGGATTCACAATTATTTACAATTGCTTACAATCTATCCGGAGTCAATTGGTTAAAGTGGGGAGGGGGAAACTTTATCTACTTTAGTTTATATACCTCCATGGAAAAAATAGATTGGTCGTGCATCGTATTGTAATAATTTTTATCAAAATCATCAAAAATAAAACATTATTCTTGTAATTTATTCAACAGATATAAGAATCTATTTCGTTTGATTTTAATATTTGATTTATTATAGGCCACTAAATAACATTTGTTTTAATAAAATCATTAACTCAACATTATAATAATATATTCTACACTTTAATTTAGTGTCAAATACCAATATTAATAATATTAACGACTACAATTAGACACTCACAATATACATGGATTACGAAAACCTGTTTTAATATTACATTTAAAAAATAACGTCTTATGTAAGATGTGGAGTTATAATGTTTATGAATGTTTAAATCAGTACACGTTTAAATCTCAAACTTCCATAAAAATTGTCGAGACCTGTAAATATCTAAGTATGGTGCAACAATATTAAATAAAATTACCAATTAAAACTATAGTAACAAATAAACTAAGAATAAATGATGATGTATTCACTATTCTTTCAAAAACCCATCTGGTATATTAGAAAAATATAAAATTAGAGTAGTATATCAAGCATTGATAAAATCTATTAATTATTATTAATTATGATATTTCTGTTTAGGTACGACTATAGACTCATTAAAAAAAAATAAAAATATATATATATATATATATATATACAAGGCTGGGCAAGTTAACGAGATATGTTTTAATTCGTTAAGTTAAGTTAATTTAAAATAATATAAGTTAAGTTAAGTTAAAAGTAAACTTTGAAAAAAGTTTCTTCTGCCCTGAAAAAGTGTATACACGTAAAAATTAAAATACAACACGTCATTTTAAAACCCATGCACAAATAAAAAATCAGAAAATAACTTCTAACTGCCAAAATACCTACATTATTGTTTGATTCACACTAAGGTAGTATAAAATAAGCAGTACCTATATCACTTGAATATATTTTCTATACTGGATAGACAAAAATACCAGCCTCCATGTAGTTAGACCGGGCTCAGCCCAATATTCGTGAACGGCCAACGTATCGTGGCGTGTGCATGAGTGGTACATCGATTCTTAACGATTACGTACGTGCTATTGTAGGTACCTACTAAAATTGCGTACAGGTACCAAAAAGTAAAATCCTCATTCAAAAATTTGCATTGTTCTTCGGGCAAATTTAACTTAATTCAGATACTTTTGTATAAAGTTAACTGGAAGTTAACACGTTAATTTTAATAAAAAAAAAAAGTAACTTATTAAGTTAAAAGTTAATCTGAAAAAAAAGTAACGCGTTAAGTAACTTAATTAAAATTAACTTAACTTTTTAACTTAATTTTAACTTTTAACTCGTTAATGCCCAGCCTTGTGTATATATATATATATATATATATAATTTTAAGAATCATCAAGAAACCATGTACTGCACTACGTCACTATACCACACACTATACAGAATATTTTTACAAATATTTAAATATACTATACGTGTCTACTGTTGTACTACCAGTACAAAAAAATATTCTATAGAACTTCTGTACTTTAGATTATCAAAATTAACCTTACTTATATCTCAGAACATGAATATAAAACTAGACAATAACATATGTATGGGTATGCATAGAAATCTAACACAATCTTCTTTCTTATATATCGGTTTAAAACTATATATTAGGTAATTAAAAGGCTTGAATTGGACATTAAACATTGTATTTCTAATAAGATTTAAAAAAAAAAAAAAAATCGGAATGGCTATACTGAAAGAAAAATATAGATTAAACTTGTTCAATATACATTTAATAAATAAGCTGTATATAGAAACCCGTTGCTTGTAATACAACAATTAATTTAACGTTATAATGCTTTTTTTTTTATAATTTTACTTTTTACTAAAGTTTAACAGTTTATTGTTTAATCAGTTATATTACATTACTTGTATTTAAAGTAACTTGCTTTATACGTTTTATAATTATTTTATTTCAATTTGTGAATTCATATTATTATGGTCCACCACACGAACTTGTTCAGTGAGACCCGTGTTATCTCCGTGGAAGGAATAAAATAAACAAATAAATAATTTAATCACAAATAGCTCATTTAAATACTGTTTGTATATCGTTTGAAATCGGACGGGAGAAAAGAATCGAGTTTTCATGAATAGCGCTGATACTTTTTTTTCGGAAAAGTTGCACATCACAACGTTTTATTTTATTTTACATTACATTATGGTATTAATGTATTATAATACATTCACTCGCGCATTTCGCACCAATAAAAGTTTAGCTAGTTGACAAAGTATACCTATAATACACATTACACTCGTATGTTTGCGTGTTATTTCACTGCGTGTTCAATGTATGGCAGACGGCATGTAATATTAGCTAAAATATAACTACATTTGTCGTTTAATGTATATACACAATGTGTATGTAAATATATAGGAATGCATCCGAAGAAGTTTTCAAATGAATAATCGTATATTTCCAGTTCCATTTGTAAAATCTTTACAATCGCATTTCATTGTAACATGCACGAGTAAACCCACATCTACCATGGTATATATTTACAGTTTAAATTCCGTTCGTAAATGAAAACACGCTGGCTTATTTCGATTCTCGTGTTTATTCGTCTATGTATATATATATATATATATATATAGATAACACGTGATGTTGTATATAAATCAATTTTACATTTTTGCTGTATGTAAATACGGAGACACGATACTATTATACCGTGAGTGCTAAAATTCAGTTATTTTTTGAACATCGCTGGAATTTTTTTTTGTTCCATCGTTAAAACCGCCGCAGCAGATATTGGTATGTACAGCATATAGGTACATGGACGTACCTATAATAGCTAATATTTATAAGGAATTTTGGAAATGATCAATTGCTAACAAGGATGGATCCGAGGAGGGGCAATGAGCCAATCGTACACGAACAATTTGGAGTTCGATCGCGTTAAAAAAAAAAAACAGGTGACGTCCTTTTTTATTTTATTTTTGTTTATAACTAATAAATTACAACCCCTCCTACCATCCGTATAGATCCTCGGAGTCCGCCGCCGTTGATTGATAAGGAGTATACGCAATTCAATAATAATTGATTAGAGACGTAAACGTATTAAAGTGAATGTGTTGTAACTTGTAAATGATTATTATTAATCAGTGTAAGTAAGTACATCATCACAATATCACACATTCAGTCGGCTTAAACAGAAATAGTTGATCATCTTGTTTTTTGCTTATTTACGTTTCAAAGATGTATTTTCCAGACACGCTCCCCTCCCTTCCATTAAAAATTGTTACTTCAGGACGACCCTACCCATACCAACGTCTTATTTTATTCTCATACGCACATGCATTGGTCACCTAAAATCCATTCGAAAACATTTTTAACTCTAAAAAGTGAATATCATGGAACGGTAAACAAACATAGGTTCAAATAGTCCGGTTTTAAATATTGAAAACTAATATGAATTCGAAAATGTTTATTATATGTTTTCTAAGGAAAATTATTTGAATTATTATTTCTTGTATTATTATTTTTTATTCGAGTTTTTCAAATTAATCATTTAAATTAAAGAGTTAAGAAATGAAAAAAAATTTTCTAAAAAACATAGAAAAAAGATAAACAAATTCCTATTAGTTTTCAAGATTTAAATTGAACTACTGGAAGTATGCTTATTTGCTATTCACTTCTCAGTCTAAATGTACGGAGAAAATTACCGCTTTCGACCGTCTTAACTAATTAATTATTTGCACTTTCCTCACCTCCTGTCTATTCAAACACTCAAATAATAATTATTTCATAAGCAATAAAATTAATATTGTGGAAAAACAACTTATACATTTATCTTATTACCGATTAATCCATTCATATTCTGATTGTTATCATTACATTTTAAACAAAATCGTGATAACAGGATTTATTTAACAAACGAGTCGAAAATTCATTATTTTTCTTCCATAATATTCATTTTTCTTTATCTGAATATATTGTCCATTCAGTTCATTACTATATAGGTCTATGATGAAAAAAGTGCTCTGAAATAAATATATAATTGGTTTTTGATTCTCACGGATCATCCAATATAAACCGTATATACGATTTCTTTTCCCTGTAGACGACAAACACTGACCTAGAAATAGTTTCACGTCACAATTTATTCGTATAGTTGGCGTTAAATTGTTACCGGTGTTTGACCAGAATATTCAATTACGACAGTTACTATATTCTATAGTTTTCTAAAAATCTAAATCGTATAATAACAAGACTTATACAAACGGAAATATATAATATATACAGTGAGTGGATTGGATATTAAATTATATACAGTACTCTGTGTTTGTGGCATATTTATGGACACAACGATAATACGGCTCGAAGGACCAGATTTTTTTATGTTAATTTCTACTCTTATTTATATATTTTTCGAATTTATCGTTTAGTAAATTTTAGATTTTCTAAAAGAGTCCTCAAGAATACGTTTATTGGAAAAAATGAATTTATGTCGAAAATGAAAATCACTAAATACCCCAAGGTCTTTTTTTAATTGTACCTAAGCTATTTTTGCTTTAAACAAACCTAAAAACTTTTTCTCGTGAATGTTAATATCTAACATTAATTCATAAGTACCGACGAGTGTGGCTTACATCGGAAGTAGAAATATTTTTTTATTTGTTTGACATAGGGTTCATCTAAATTGCATTTACAAAAATTTTAATAATAATGAGTACTTAGGTAGTAATTTTCAACAAACATTTTTAATTCTCAATCTCGATAGTAGTCTCGGTAAAGTTTAAGATAAATATTCGCTTAAACTAAAGTATGTAGAGACATTAAACCGGAAATTTCGCACGCTCGCAGAGTGAGCTTTCAAAACTTACACTATTTTTCTTTTTAAATATATTTATATTATATTAGTTTTTCGGTAAAATACTATATAACAAAATATATTACATTGTATATTCTATATAATATGATATAATTACATTATATATATAAATTTGGGTTTTTTTAAGGGAAAGCACTTTTTTGGTATGACAAGTAGGGTGGGGGATGAAACACCATTTCACCCTGTAGGTATATGTTTTATAATATTTTCATATCGAACGCAATATGTCACTTTTCCCGGGCGTATAAAAAGTTCACACAAGTTAATTACAGAGGCGGCGGCAGTCGCTAATGACTCGGTGCGGGCTGAAAACGGTTGTGTTTTAGGTTAGCTTTTTTTTTCCTCTCGGTTATTTCCACTGGTAACGGCCTCATTAGCCGTAAACAATGCCGCCACCACTGTCGCCGTCATCGCCCGGGTTTCATAATAATAATGATAATAATAATATAATAGTAATAAAATAATATTAATATAATATAATGCATAAATTGCGAAATGTTTTCGGATATATAGTAAAATAATTATTACGAACGAGAGAGCTTTTTGAGGTCTGCCGCTTATTATCGCGCGCGCGGATCGACACGAATTTCCCCTCATTGTGTTTTCCGCGTAACGCGCGCGCCAAAAACATTTTATGATTAATGGTCTACCCCTCCGACCCCGTACCCCGGCCGGGCCTTATGCGTGCTTTAACCCTTTTTCTCACCGCTTCCCCAGCCCACGCCGTGCGATTTTATCCACCCCCTCCCACCCCCACCACGCCAACCGGCCACCGCCGGAGAAACATCTCTTTCGCATTATTTTCCGGCGACACGACGATCCCACGACTTAATTATTTAAGAGTGCTTTACGCGCCCGCACCGCGGGGGCGTGGTCTCGGCCCGTTCGATCGATTGCCATTGGCGGACCGTCCCGCATATTATACATACCTATTATATATTTCATATTATTTATAGGTTAGGTGAGCGTCGAAAATCGTTTTGGAACGTATATATATAGGTGTCGGCGGTGGCTGTTGCCGTCGGATGGGAGGGTCGGTGTTCTCGATAATTATTACGAAAGGGTTACCCCCTAAGTGCTTTCATTAGCGAGCTTTTTCGATCCTTAACCGGAGGCGATTTCGGAATTCATCAAGTCAACCTATTTTAACCGTCATCGGACGGAGATTAATTAACGCACGTTGAGGTGACAAGGGTGACCTTTTGTACACGTTGCCACCCCCCCTCCACCTCCTCCAACCCAATTCCTATATAATATTATGTACACACGTCCTCTCAACGTCTGTATAATATAACGGTATAATACATAATAATATATAGCACGTATATCTCGTATGTATGACGTGCGAAATTAATATAATTTTCGTTTTCCAAACGATGTAAAATTTAAAAAAAGTTATTGTGGACTGTCAAGAAAATAATAAATTCTGCTTTTTAAATGTTAGAATTTTATAAGACCAATATACGTGTGAGACATGGTCTACGACAGAAGAAAACAACAATAGACTAGCGATATTCGGAAGAAATGTGTTGAGAAACATTTTCTGGCCAAAAAGCTAGGAACGTTTGAAAGAAGAAAAAATGATGACCTGTACAAGATATGTATGAAAAACCTAATACGCTGTCAAATATCAGAGTCAAGAGATTGGAATGATTTGGACACGTACGGAGAGCCGAAAATGACATATTAAAAAAAGCCTGAAACCATACACAAGAAAATACCACTAGGTAAACCGCGGACGAGATGGAAAGATACAGTAGACAAGGATATGTGGATGGTGGACAGTAATGTATCAATTGGCACTCGGCAGGAAAAGATGGAGAGAATTTCTTGTGGCAGCTCAGGTCCTACACGGATCGTTAAATTGATAAAAGAAAAATAAGCAAATTCCGTCGTAAATTATGTACACGAGCACCGTCTATAATCCGTATGTCGATGATACGTGTGAATATAAATTGCACCCAATGCAAATATGTACAACGCAATCGAATTATGTTTTAATATAATAATGATTTTTTCACCCTATTAAGAACCCTTTTTTTTAGATTCTCAGAGTAGAGAGGAAGCTTTTGATTTTACAATTAAACAATTTTCTTTCGTTTTTCTGTATGCAGATTTGCGACCAGTAGAAACCGAGGAGGAGCTTTGGCGTTGGTACCTACCACCACGTTCATAGCATTTTTTGATTTTTCCAGTAATTTCCTTATGGAAGAAGAAAAACTTCCTTCTATATTCGATATAGAATATATAATTATTCTATATTCGATTCAAGCCGTTCACATTGACCAATATTATTATGTGGTTTGTATTTTGTTATTGTAATTTATCAAAGTGTGTACCTGGCTAAAATGGAATGTTTATTCGGATAATGTGTATATACTGAAATAATATAATATTATAATGGCGATATAAAATTTTCTAATTTTTAACTCCAATATTTTATCTATAGATAATAGATATATCACACCGCGACCCTCCGCACAGAATCGTTTTTATCGAAAGCAATGATTTATCATTATATAAAATTCGATAAAAATCATTTTTAATTTCTTTGAATTTCAATATATTCACCACTAGTATCCTGCCCAATGAGCAAAGTGCTTTCACCAACTATTGACCGATTATTTTTATTTTTTTTTTAAACTATATATATAAATAGAAAAACTGAGATTTGGCTACAAATCGATGAAAAAGTCGAAATCTTAGTTTGAAATGGTGCAATGTAAAACGTGAGATTAAAACGTCGAGGCATCTATACTATATATATCTATATATTTTGTAGAAATACGAATTAGAAAGGAAACCCATCTGCAAGCTATATATTAAATCTGAACAGTCATGAACTCATAAATCATATTGCTTTTTATTTATTATTATAATACAGGGCTTGGAATCGAAATTAAAAAATAATTCTGGTATTGGAACCGTGGCACCTATTCAATTTTTTTACGATATAGACATTTTGTACTTTAAATTGGTTTTTAAAAATTTTAATCGAAAAATTAAAATTATGACTTATTTAAACAATTTTAAATTTGTATTCACTATTATGTTAGCCAAAATACATGGTTTCATCTGATATTTTAATTTAGATTTCCATTTTCAACCATAGAAATATAATACATTAAACTTAAAAAATACGCATACACAATACACGATTTTAGATGGGATAACCTTCAGGTCGTGTGATTCGTAGATGATCTCATATTAGTGTAAAATTTAAGGGAAGTGGTTAGAATATTAAAATACAGCAATAAAAATAATATATTTATCCTACAGATGGAATTAGAATACAATCCAGAATAATTTATTAGAATAATCCAGTGTTATCGATTATCATATAAGGTCGATTTTGGTTATTTTGGAGGAAATAAAACTACATTTTAAGACTTTTTAGTTATAAATGATAAAGTTGTGATTTAGATTCAATTCCCTTTTTTTAAAAACACTCCAATAACGAACAAAAAATGTTTTCAGACATTTTTTCGTCATTATTCGTTTTATTTTTTTCAAGCCTTTCAACCTAATATTACTTATTTTTTATACATTTTTTAATATCTTTATAAATAACCTAACAATTGTTACGTGCGTGCCCTTGAACTTCAGAGAACACTGAACCAGAGATGTAATATTGATGACGGATGAAGGGTTATTTAAATAATAAATTTAAACAACAATGTTTTCCGCCAAATGTTTATAAATTTATTGTTTACACACAAAATATGAAACTAAATAATTATTGTTAAATGAAAATCAATGAAACTTAATAAAATTATTCTAAGTCCGAAAAATTAAAACACTAATAAAATTCACTAAGTCCTGGAGAGATGTTATCCAAGCCATTAACCTCAAGTGATTGGTCCAAGTGGTCTGACATTTCGGTGTTTGGGGACCCAGTTATATAGGGATGACCTCCGTTGAACTCTCTACTCGGCGGCCGTTTCAATGATTCTCGACTTAATCAAAACTTAATTTCATTGGCCGATAATATAGTCACTTGTTACACAATTTTGGTTATCGGATGTCTCTTTTGCAAGTACACCCGGTTGTATTAATTGCCCACTCTATTTCGTCTTGTCACCGGTCTGTCTAACAATTGTACATCCTATATTTTTTACGACTTACAGTTAATCTCATTATTATATTTTTTATTTGTTCTATCCTAGTGGAAAAACATATATCCGCCCAGTTTCATAGAAAAACATGTATCCGTCCTGTTTCCTGTTTCATTTACTCTTCCCCCGTCTCGACTCGGTCAACACCATGATTATTAATTAGCTACATGTGCCAGGCTTTTGGACCACTTTCAATTATTATTTTAAAATATATATAATATAATAAGAGATTACTATTTTCGAATATTATTCGAATGTTATTTATGTTTAATTGAAAGGTTATATAACACAATTGTCAAAGTTTTCAAAAATGTTTTTTACATAAATATAAAGCTAATAAGTATAAATTTCAAGTTTCTAAAATTATTATAAACTGATTTTGTGGAAATTATCTTTTTGTAAATTTTTCCCATTTCCTACTGGGAAAAATGGAAGAACGATAAACGAAATCTTAAATAAACCTTATTTCAATTATGTGAAATTTTCTATCAGGAAACCTTTTACCAAACAATTTCCTCTTTTTCGACTCAAAAATTTTAATTAATAATACCCAATCTGTCATTTCTTGCTCCGCTAATAATTTACAATCTACGGGCGGTGTCTGTCTTTTCGACCATCTCCTGGGGACGTCCCTGATTCTTAGCATTTCCACTTAACTTAAATTTATAAACTCTATGATCCCTCGGAAATATTAAATTGATATTTAGATATTCTGAACCAAGGCTGGGCAAGTTAACGATATTTTTTAACTCGTTAAGTTAAGTTAATTTAAAATAATATAAGCTGAGTTAAGTTAAAAGTTAACTTTTAAAAAAAAATAACTTAACTTAGTTAAAAGTTGAAATTTCCTAATTAGGAAAAAAAGTCGATATATCTATTATATCGTAAAAAAAAAATAAAAAAGGATGGTTATTCTTTACGCTCAAAAAAACTACTCGGGACTTCTTCTACCTGAAAAAATGTATACATGTAAAAATAAAAATACAACACGTCATTTTAAAACCCATGAATAAATAAAATATCAGAAAATAACTTCTAACTGCCAAGATATCTACATTATTGTTTGATTCACACTAATATAGTGTAAAATAAGCAGTACCTACTACTTCAATATATTTTCTATACTGAATGGACATAAATACCAGCCTCCATGTAGTTAAAAAGACCGGGCTCAGCCCAATATTCGTGAACGGCCAACGTATCGTGGCGTGTGCGTGAGTTGTACATCGATTCTTAACGATTGCGTACATGCTATTGTAGATACCTACTAAAATTGCGTATAGGTACCAAAAAGTAAGATGCCATTCAAAAATTTGCATTGTTCTTCGGGCAAAATTCAACTTAATTTAGATACTTTTGTATAAAGTTAACTTGAAGTTAACACGTTAATTTTAATAAAAAAAAGTAACTTATTAAATTAAAAGTTAATCTGAAAAAAAAAATGTAACGCGTTAAGTAACTTGATTAAAATTAACTTAACTTTTTAACTTAATTTTAACTTTTAACTCGTTAATGCCCAGGCTTGTTCTGAACTATAGGTAAAAAAACTGTCCTCACAATTCTCTAGTAATAATAATTACTAAACATTATAACGATTCTTATTGTCGGCAAAAATGTTTAGGCATACATTATTTTTCTTTTATATACACCTACACCCATGTAGTTCGTTCGTCAGAAATATTGTCATATAATAATTTATATTATGTACTTATGACAATATAATAAACAATTTATGGTTTTGAACAGTAATAATACCTTATATGTATTCTGCAGTAGGTACATCAAACATTTATTGGAAAATGTATTTTATCGCTCTGCTATAATATAATATCTAGCTACGGTATATCACATTGTATATATATATATATAATATAGTGAATCATATTTTATCCAAAGCAATTTACCAATTCATATACGTATATAGTATGTAATAACGAACGTAATTTATTTTTCGTTTTCTATAAACTATTAGCCAATATATTATAACTATTCTAACCTCAATTTCGGGGCGGTATTATTTCTTGACCTTTTATGTTGAGTCGATAACAAAAAAATGCCTTATTGCGTTGTGTGCGGTCGTCATATATACGCACTGTGCAGCAGGTACGGTCCAAGACCCGCTGTCCAGAACACTGACAAGACCACGCCTTGTCGGCTTTTATAAGACAAAAAAAAAAAAAAAAAAAAAAAACAACACTTCCTCCTCTGCAGACTTCACACGATTAGCAAGGATATTATATAACGTATATATATATATATATATTGCAATTATTATTGATCAAAAATTGGGGAAAATAAATCGAGATCATCGATTTGCGGTCTTTTTGTCCGCGCACGCTGGCGCCTACCTTTTAATTCGTGTTTACACTTACCATCCATACATAGGTACCCGAAAATAGGTCTTACAGACTTCTGGAAAAAGAGAAAAAAAATACCATTTGTTCCGGTTTATTATTATATACGATGGGTTTTTCGGTACAGGCTGTTATTAGGATTAAACACAACAATATATTAGAGTATTGTATTTGATTACATAGTCATTTGATAACAAAGGCAAATGTGTATGGTGTATATAGGGTAAAAAGGAAATCTCATCAATAGACGCCTTTTTGAAACGTATAATAATCTAAAGAGCTTATACACGTAACGATTACTAAGAAAAAAAAATAATAATAATAATTTATGACGTGTAAAAAAACTGTGTACAGAGTTCACTAAAAGCGCGTCTCGTGTTTAAAATAATAAAATTAATTGTATAATATATAATGCGATATAAAATAGGTCTATAACAATGGAAAAAATATACTTATACAGATTAACATTATTATGATTGCATGACCAAAATGTCCTATACTTGATATTTTCAAATTCTTCAAAATTTGCTAAGAATATTTTATTATTTTTCGGCTTATATATTTATTTAATAATATTTGAGGAAAACACTTTTAAAAAGATGTCCTATGTATATTCTATATGAAGATGAGCTTAATAAACTGAACTAAAATCGTAAAAAATCTAAATTTGAGAAATTTTTTACGAAGGACAAAATATAGTCCTAAATACAGAAAAACATTTTGGATCTTAGTGCCTATTTTTCTTTTCGCTATAGTAAGAATTTGTTGGTTTTAAATACGGTTAACTGACATACTTATATCGCCAGCATATATTATGTCCAGTTCTGTGTAAAAAATATTTATTAATAATGTCGAAATTGTTTTTTCATAAATTTATTTTTTGTCAATTATATATAAGTTTTAAAAGTGTTCATTTCGAAGAGTCATAGTGGTCAAGAGTCAACATTAACATGTTAGGGTCATTTTGAATTTTGCCAATGATCAAACATCGATATTTCAAAAAAGAATTCTATAAAAGTATATTTTAAAGAGCTGTTAAGTTTTGTTCGCAAATTTAAAACGGTGTCGTATGTGTAAAAATTGACATAAAAAGTTCAATATTTCTATAGTAGGTAGTTAAATGTTTCAAAAATTAAATTCTAGTTTATATTATAATACGATTATTGTATTATAATCAGATTTTAATTTAGGGATGTAATGTAGGTATTTAAATAAAACCATTTGATTATCAACATAAATACATATTTAAAAATTGGAAGTTCTGATCAAAGAACATCAAAATTATTACTTCTACATAATTTGTGAAGAATTGTCTTGGATCCTAAAAGACCCAGAATTCCCTGCTGTTACTCATTCAACATTGGTGTGAATTCATCCATTCTAACTGTAAAATATAGCTTAGAAATAATCAACTACTTAGGTGTAACCGAGCCCAGGTAAAAAAACTAAAAACAATACCTTTTCAAAATATATCTAATGATTATAAGAACCTTTTACAAGTCTTGAGCTCTGGATATTATGATCGTGATAGTTTTAATAAATACGTTTTATAATATAACATACTGTAATTAAAACCTAATATTCTTGGATAATTTTTAATTTATATTTAATATAAAGTAATGAAAATCGGACTTTTTTATGTAATTGTAATTGTGATGTAATATTTAAAAAATTTTAAAATCAAAACCTTTTAAAATTTAATATTTTTAACTACATCAGTAATTATCCTTTACTGACCATTCAAAGTCTGTTAAAGTGCGGCAAGAAAATTATTACATAGTTGAGTTTTTAGTTTTAAAAATGTATTGCAATTCAGACAGACCGATTTTACATACTGCATTCAATTCGAACAGACCCTTTTAAGAGATGACATACAATTCGGACAAACTTATTTGAGACAAGGAATGCAATTCGGACAGTTTTTTTTTTTTTTTTTTTTTTGATGCACCATTAAAAAAATGCTAATAAGATGCTACGGATATTATAAAAAAAAAAAAAAAAGTTGATTTAAGAACTCTTTAATTTCTAAGCCAGCGATATGCATATCAATTGTATGTAATTGTACGCATATAATCAACTGTATATACATAGGTATATCGATTTTTATATACTTTTTTGAACAAAACACTTATTGTATGGAAACGAAACAATAAAATGAGTTATTTAATTTGAATTCGTTCGATTTCTGAACCGAAGTGGGTACATAGGTATACTTAACTATGGGTACATGTTATATATATAAATTATAAATTATAAATATACCGAATCGCATTTAATTTGTTCTCCATTATTTTTTATAACCAGATTATTATTGTTATTAGTGTTACAAATTCTCTGTATATCGCGTGCGTAGACAATGTGTTTATAATATGATACGAGCAATTGGATTTAAGGTTAACAAAACCAACTGTCCGCATATATATATATATATATATATATATACGGTCTATTGTGTATATATATCGTGTGTGTGTGTGTATACAACCTATACGTGAAAAGAAAACGACATTTGGTTAATGTAATATAATATTTACTCGTATAACATATACCTACGGTGGTTAGGTTCGGTTACCGGGTTACGTTTATTAAATACATATACCGGGTATACATATACACCTACGTTATTTATACGTGTGTATTTAGAAGGTAATGGATTATTATTTAGCGCGCACCGCACTCGCTGTCGATATCATTCACCCAGGGGTGCTGCGTTCGAATATTCGGAGTTAGAGTAGAGTAGTGTAGAGTAGAGTAGTGAGTTGGGTAAAGTAGATAAGAATGGAGTAGAGTTTAATCACAGAATAAATTGATATCACAGCAATAAATTGATATCC
>JAIPRL010007963.1:0-21723 GCA_025469235.1 Pemphigus obesinymphae | reverse complement strand
ATTGTGATTTTCAATGATGAATAACACGACTAAAAAATAAAATAAAAATAACAGCCTCGATCGATCCCTAGAAAAAAAAATGATATGAGTTATGTATACTACACCGAAGCTACGCTCAGAATCGTTTAATTGAATGCAATGATTTATCATTGCTTTCAAATTCAATACATCCACCAAAAGTACCCTGCCCAGTAGCGAAGTGCATCCAACAATACTGACACCCGACGAGCGAAGTGCTTCCACGACCTACTTACTGACCGGCTTTTTTTTTTTTTTTTTTGTTTGGCGAGTTTCAATAATAGTTATATTGCACAAATGACGTCCCTCGAAATGAATGCACATCCGCAGGGATGTCGCCAAGTTCTTCGTCCACTCTCGGGAACATGAATATGCACATCTCCGACAATAATAATAATAGTGTACACGGGTGATTTATACAGAAGAACTGCAGTTTTTAGAGCTTCCGGTTCCACATATTCAAATGACTATAAGGTATTTTTATTTTATTTTTATTCTTATTTGGATATACCTTTACGGTATTCATCGAAACGAACAAACGCGTAGTAGTCGAGATCCGCCATGCGTGTTGGCCGAACGTAAGCCGTCACCGGTTTTTGGCACGTTTTTATAATTAATGTGTAGGCGCCGGTTAAATATTTCAAATATAGGGCACCGACTCTTGTGATAAAACTGTCCACGCTGATCTTATAGAAATTAATATTGGACAACTTTTATGATTTTTTTTTTACTTATTGACTTCCGAAATTTGATAAATCTATTTTCCGCACTATGTGTATATAGTATGAAATATATTAGGTATATAAAGAGTATTAATAATATAATATATGACATATTGAATACTCAGCTACTTTAAATACTTTAGATCTATACATATAATATATACTCATGCGTGTGGAATCAAAACCCCGTTTTGTGTTTTGTCAAAATGGGACTTTTATATCGATTCTTCCACTATCGATCTACATCAATTTGGCATCCATACAAAATTTATTGCACCAATAATTATGATGAACGCGTATTGACCTCAAAAATCTATATTATAGTTAATATGACGAGTTAGTTTTTGAAAAAAGAAAAAAATTGCAAATAACCCTCATATAGGGGTAACTGGTATTTTAATAATTGATATTAATAATAAAAGTATATTTCTTTAATATTAATGTGTTTTATGATGATAAATCGATTTTTAAATAAAAAGCAATAATAATGATGATTCTTTTATTAAATCTTATTAAATCCTCTTATTTTCCAAAGTCTGGCATGCTCAAGTTTACACCTTCACGTTTAAGGGGAGCCGAAGATGGATTTTGATAGCTACGATAAGAATAGCTATCAAATTATTAGACAAGTTTGGTAATTATGGCAGGCTCGCATCAGAGATGACCTCCGTGAAAACTCTCGTCGGCTCCCTCATCTGCTGTTTGGGAGTCGAACCGGGGACATTGTATGTTGAAATATGCTAATTAATATACTCGACCACAAACGATCCTATTACATGAAATTGGGTTTTGAAAATTAAATCACCTGAATTTTCGTTTACAACGAAAAACGGATTTTTCCGCAATAATCGTCAACGTACGGACTAAACTGAAATAAACATCAAAAAAATACGCGACCCGTATTAAAATACAGATTTCTGTGTCCACGAGTCTAATTCCGGCATTGATTTCGTAATAAATTACAGATTTCACCTGATGTTAGGCTATCACACGACAATTTCGGGGCACGCGGAGTAGGAATATTCCGCCGGACAACATGAATTCATTCACAGTGTTTGCAAATTTTTGCCACTGACACACCCTGTATACTTAAAAACGGTAATGGTCGCATACGACACCGTACGTACACGAGTTTAAAACACGCTATACCTCCGATTGTAAGTCGCACAGCAATAACAATAATAATAATAATAATAACAATATCCGTGTCTATATATACAATGTGAGCTCAATTCGTGCACATACGCATTTCACACACATTATTATGATTATGAATATAAATACTTATCTGCAATGTATACACATTACCAAATTATTACTGTCGTCTTAGCCGGTAAAGTACTGCACGTAGAAAACAGAGTAGGTATTTGGTATGTGGTCGCATTGACAAACAGAAAGCCGATGTAAAAACATTGAACAGCCAATCCCTGTGTGTCCCCTGCAGCACGACAACGAACGCCACAGTTAGGTCTATATAGAATCCACTGCTCTACCCTCACTGTAAATGTACACCCTCAGGACCCACTGACGAAACGCGTTTTACCAAAGAAACTCTTTTCGAAATTTACTCAAAAGCCTCAAATCCCCCTTAACCGCACCCATACTCCATCGTCCGCCCGTCCATCCGCCACTCATGCGGTAAACCACACTTTTTTTTTTATATTCCTCCCCCCCCCTCGTCACTGTTTTCTCGTTCGTCGGGGTCTCGTTCGATCAATCGCGTCCCCTTGACGTGGTGACGACGACTGGCATAGCAGTACAATTGCACGCGACTTTTATTTCGTCCATTTTGTCCTCTTATCCTAGTCCCACCTGAGAACAATATCATAACGAAATTCGTTTGAAAAGCACCGCGGTGGTTTTTTTCTGTTTTTTTATATTAAATACCTCGTCGCCGGCGTGTCCCAGCACAAACGCTGCTGCTGCTGCTGCTGCTGCTGCTGTTATTTAATACATTCACCACTGCACTGTCTGCCAACAATTCGAATCTTTATTATTGGTTTTTTTTTTCGCTTTTCTTTTTCGCCCTTTTTTTAATTTTACCGTCGTCGAGAGATAAAAACAAAGTGACGTCCTGTCAATTTCACCCTGAAATTGGATTTTTATCCTCAGATACCTATTACAAGTCAATCTTTCCGTATACTCTATACATATGAGTCGAGCTAGAATGATTTATCATGTTAGTATATAATATGTCGTATATGCTTATGTAAACCATCTTTGACTTTTATAACATAATATATATAATATATATATTATATATAATTATATATATATCATTCGTTAAAATTGTAAAGTAATATGAACAACACCATAAAAATTATAATGGTTATATAATACAGTTTTTATAATTTTGTACCGAATACATCAATAGAAGTGAGATTACTTGTTTTATTCAAAGATATTTAATGATCACAAACTTCTCCATAGAGAAACAGATATTCGGAAAATTAATTTATACTTTGGCTAGAGTTTGTATACAGTATGCAGATTTTGCTCGTTCACATACTTTACCATTGACTATCTGCATTAAAGGTACATTTTCAAAACGGCGTACAACGTCTTAAGTTATTTTATAAACGAATATCTAAACACTTTGTTATCATCAGACTTATCAATATCAAAATTTCAAGTTTTAAATAGAAATTTACAATGCTTTTGTGAATATTTTTATACAATTTATATTCGTTTTTTTGTTCTTAGGTTCTATACTAAAGTCAAATAGTTCAAGGTTTTAAAAATAGAGCAGAACTTCAACAATTCAGTTCGGATTCGATATAAGCTATACGTATATCGTCTGTATATTATACTATAATCCGAAATATTTAATGCATTTGAATATGCGTCTATATTAAATTGTTTACGCATACTTGAAATATTATATTTATACCTCTTTTATAATATTTCACATTGTATTATATAGCAAAGCTAAATCTATAAAAAAAACTCTATTTTTAAATTGAAATATTTTTATGCAGATATTTTTCTGAAGGTGTCACAATACACAACATTTGAAGGTAATATTATAATACACTATTCATTTTAATAATATAATCATTTTATGTTTAGAGTCAAGATAGAAAAACAAACTTATAATAGTATGTGAGAGCCCTGGAAAAATAATTGTTGTAACATTTAACAATAAATTCTGTTGAAATTCGAAATACAGTATAAAAAAAAATAAGGTTAATAAATTTAACATGTTTAACTGTTTTGTTTTTATTAATGTAAATATATTATAGTTAAGGATTTATAATATTCTAGTAATTTATACCTGTTCTTTTAAAGTATGTAATGCCGTTCGTAACGCAACAATGATATAAAAATCGTCTCTGAGCTGCAACAACAATCTTTCTTCTCAAAACACAAAATTTATTATTTTTCATAAAGCACACGTGTGTGTAATAGTATATGCTTTCTAAAAGACAGAAAATGTGAGAGATAACTATTCGTGTATTACTTAAAAAAGAATTATTCGTTTATGATCAACTAAAAAAATATATTTATAAAAACAATGTGCACAGTTAATAGATACATTTAGTGTACACATGTCATAATTAATAATACTACAAAGTACGCAAATTTAAAGGAAAAATAGAGAAAAGGAAAATATAACTAAGTATTATACCATAACTATTGTTATGACTAGGGTCAGAATGTTCATATACTAAAAAATATATAAATATGTATACATTTATGCACTAAAAAACTGCTAAATATGAATGAAAAAGTTTAAATTATGCATTAAAAAATAAAGAAATATCGACAAAAATTATGCAATAAATATAGAGATAAATTTATTTATAAATAGTTTATAAACAAATCGGGTACCTGCCTATTTTGTGCTTATTATATTAATTATTAGTAAGTAATAACTTATGATTAAAATACAAAATTTAAATTAAATTAAATAAAAAAATATATATATTTTTTTTTTAACAAGAGTTGCATTGGATAACAATAGTTTGTTTTAAATTGTCCACTGTGCATCTACGTCTATTTGGTGTTAATAAATTCTTGAACTTATAAGAAGAAAAATCTCTATTAAAAAAAAAAAAAATGTTATATATATGAATAAATAAATAATAATGGTTTCTGTATCTGTACTTCTCTCCGTGACAAAAGATGTAATTGCTTAAAACATAAGAAACATTAAATCTTCCGCAATTAATTCTTCTTCGATTCCCTAAATGATTTCAAGTTCTCCATAAAGTATTTTGAAATTGAACATACTGTTTTAATTCGCTATTATTTTTAAGAATCGTTTTCAATTTTTGCATATTTTTATACCTGTTTGTCCACCGGTTTTGCTAATTTTATCTGTTGTATTATTTATTATTGATATTGCTTTGACAAAAACAGCCGGGATGATTCATGTCAAGTTATATTGGCTGATAAAAATCTATAATTAGATTGAATCTAAACTAAATTTGCTTCTATGGATAGAACCCTTAAAAGTATATGCCATTTGTCTATAGCTACAGCGTCTTCTGAATCCAATTTATTAAAAACTTTGCGTTTATCAGTAAGATGATCTGGAAAATAAACAGCCGCATCTAACCACGTTCCCCAGCGTGTTATTAGCGTATTGGGAAAAGTGGCACTGAGGGTGCTTCATGCTTTCATCTTTAAATATTTGTATTCTACACGGTGCTTTTAAAAATACATTTTTAGCATTTGATGTTAATTCGTCAACTTTTTTAAAACCATCCCGTATTTTTTTAGTACCTCAGTGATGCGCATATGCTAAACATGTCACGTGTACCATCTTAGAATATAAATCTTTTAAACTGTTGTCTTCTTGTACTATATATGGTGCGGTGTCAGTTAGAAATAATAAGACATTATCATAAAGTATACCGTTCGGCTATAATAAATTCAAAGATTTATCAAAGAAGTTACTAATCGTTGAAAAATTTGTCTTTTCCAACTCTTCTAAGATTAGCAGAAAAATTTTACCGGGTTTGTTTTTTTTTGTAGTGTGCCAATTACTAAATTTGCTATATAATGACCTTCGCAATCAGTTGTTTCATCAATTGAAACCCAAATTTTCTTACAGGTTACGTAACTTTGAATTTTATTTATTGTTTCTTAATTGCACTCTAATAAATAGTTTTTTTTTCCTGTATACTTTTTCAAAAAATTATGAAAAACAGCGTTGTTGTCCTTATTTAATAGTTGTTAGCTGCTATCAATGCGTTACACAAGTCTAAGTTGAATAACGACTTTTTCGTATTCAATATAAATATTGTAGTATATATTTTTTTATTTTTTTATTTTTTGTGTACTTAATCAGATATGATTAAAGGTTTTCATAAGCTGTTCAACGGTAAACCGACGATCTTTACCAACCATAACTTCGCATAATTTGCAATAAAGGATTAAACCATCGGTAGACAAAACGTGCTCTCCAAATTCTTTTACAAAACCCCTTAGTCGGTTAGAATAAGAGCTTTGTACTTTAGGCATTACTAAAGAGCGAGTAGAATAATTATTGATTAATATAACATTTATAAAAATGTATATTTGATATATTAAATAAATCTAATACACGGCAAAACACGAAAAAAATTAAACATGTTATATACTCTACATCAGTCGTAGACTAGACAGTAACTAACTATTAAACGTTTTGTCAAAATAGTTAATCAATAAAATCGCAGTTATCACCTGTAATGGTTTAAAAAAAAATAATAACACTTTTTACTATAATTTTATAGTACCTTAACCTTTTTTTAGTATTAACACAAACAAAAGATTCTAGTAATTATTAATATCATTATATAGTAAAACATTATTAAAAAAACTTGAAAAAATTTAAAATAAACAGGAGAGATTCGATCCTGAGACGATTTGCATGCTACGTACCAATTCTTATGACCTATCTACTTTACTCCGACTTGAAAATCATACGGCAAACAAAACATACTGACATAAATAATTACTATAAAATATATTAAATATAACCATACAAAATAACTATAATTATTTAATACTAATTATTATATCGTTTTAGTAATTTCACCTATAAAATAGTAATTATTACTATAGTTTATTTAAGAATAATATTTTAGTATTTATTATTTTTGTAAAATGTATATAATAAAATAAAATTCGCTGTAGGCCATTTTATAAACGATTAACCTCCATAAATCATTAAACCGATTTAAATGTATTTACACAAATAATGATTATTTAAAAAAACATATATAATAAAATTAAAATATATACATATGTAGGCATAATTGGTTTACCTACATATAAAAATAATAATAATTTCCCATACATTTTTTTTTTGATAAAAAATGTTTGTATTTATAAAAATCAAACAGTTTAAAGGTCTTCAAAAAATATTATAATATTATACGCATAAACGATTACTTCATGCGTTATAATATTCTGTGTTGATTTTAAAAGCCAGTGAAGCTCATCAAAAAGAGAAAAATACTGTACAAATTGAAAAAGCAGAAAATGTTTATCCAATAACAATATAATTTTGATCATTTGTATTATTCAATCACCTATTTCTTGTGTTTCACTAAAATATTTCCGTTTTGTATTTAACAACATTAATTTCAACATAATTTTCATATAATAATATTATATAATTGATAAATATCGTTTAATTATTGGTTTAAATAATTGTTGTTCAAAAGACAATATTGAAAAAATATAAACAAAATATGATAGAGTTTTTAAATTTGACATAATTATATAGGTATAGATAATAATTTCGAAAAGTAATTGTTATATTAGTTTGCCTTTCTTTGATGGTTTAAACTAGGATGTTTATACATGTAATGGAACACTATAACTGATACCTAAAATGTCAATAAAAAGCCAATATAATATAATCAATAATAAATACCTAGCCAGTCATATACTTTACTCGATAAATACTCTATATACATTGCAATGATAAATCATTTCTTTTGATAAAACGATTCTGAGCAGAGCTTGATATTACTATTAATTTGTATACTATATTATAGTATATTATATATATATATATATATATTATTTTTGTTTTTCAGGTTCTGTTACAACATAGAATTTTAAACATTCTTTCTATCGATTACATGGTATATTCGGCTTTTGTTTCCCTATAAAAACGATATGACTATAATTAATTGTAAAGATGGTCGATTGCCATGTTTATAATCTCTAGTAAATATGTAACTATAAGTATTAGTAATTATCTAAAGGACAGAAAGGTGGACAGATAGATATAACGGGAATATAAGCTTTTGTTAAGAAACTTGAAACTATTTAAATCATAAATTTTTTCCTAACGAATGTAAGTTAATAACATTATTTAACTTTTGAAAATAATTTTCCAAACGGTTGTAAAAAATAAAATAATTTTGATTAAGATTTGGTATTCCAAGTCACTTTTATAAATGTATTGACCATTCTTAACTGGGTTAACTTCTATGTCTTATATTATTTTAATTGTTATATTTAACAAATATAATGAATAATATGTTTTTTTATGTCTATAAATAATTTTTTTTTATAAGAAGGAGTGCTACAAGAGTATCTGTATATGCTTACTATTTAATCGGTTGTGAATCGCTCGTATTTTTTATTTTAATGAGGTAATTTTTCGTTTTTTTCCAATAAGTTTTCAACTTTTTAGTAAAAAAAACTACGGAAAAATTACATAAAACCCAGATTTTGTCAAAATCAACTATGGTTATTTCTTCTTAAATAATTATGTTAGGGACTTATATGTATTTTATTGCAAAATTAATATATTAAAATTTTTGAACACATTTTCCCAATTGTTGGCTATTTATAGAAATTTTAAACTTTGATATATTTAAATCATAAAACGATTAATTGTAGAGGAATTAAGACCTGAAAATGTAGTACATGGTTTTAGTCTCACATATTATAACTGTATTTAAAATTTTAAAATTATTTAGAATCGTTATATACGATTTTTTTTAGCCATTTATATTTTTTTAACAAAATGTATTATTTTGGTATAAAATGACGATCAAATGAATGTAAGTATTCAATTTGGGATATAATGTGTTTATTCAGTACATTTTTTTTTTTAATAACTAAATAACTTTTCTAGTACCACATTAAGTTGGGATACAACTTTTAAAATAGGCTTTTTAATTTTGGGATATTTATAGACATTGTATATTTTAAGTTATTTTAGGTCTTAAGATCTGAAAATTAATATAATATTACAATGTTTATCTAATATTACTTTAAATATATTCAATGTTATTCTTACAATGAAATTAAATTAAATATACTGAACATATAATTAATAAAAATAGATAATAGGTACATATAAGTGTATTATACCAAGGTTCACTCAAAATAATTTTATAGTAATAAATACTTTAGCATTGCATTGAAATTCAATACATACACTTCAAATATCTGTTGAACAAAGTGCGGTTCTACCCTCTACTGACCTAAATTTTTTCTTGTACCTATTACTAATATATTGAAACTTAATAGTTTTAAAAATAAATTTTGTATTACTTTTTTACCTCTCAATTAAGTTTTTAATTTGTTCATCTTACTTATATATTTTTTATTAAAAATTATTAATTATAATTTAATTATTATTTTATTATAATAAATTATAATAAAATATAATTTTTAATTAAAATTTTTATTGTATACAATGATTTTTGAGTATATTTGTAATTTACCTATAATTTTTGTGTATATTTTAACCATTGTTTATAATTATTTACCTATAGGTACGTTTATAACGATAGAATGACTAGAAATGTTATTTTTAAACAGACAAATTAGCAAGTTCGCTTTTTTCCAGTTTATTTATATAGTTTCCTATATAGATATGATATATATATATATATATATATATATATATGTATGTTATATTTTTTCCCAACTACTTCAATCTACAATCACACAATATACAAACAGGGGTGCTAATTGTGGTATCACAGGGCATACCTTGGAAGCCCTGAATTTTTATGTGTTTATTATTGGCCTCCCTTAATCTTATATACTTTCGCCGATACAAGTTATAACGGTTAATTTATAGATAGTATAATAAATGAATAGTCAATTTCATTACACGGCATTTAATTATTTTCAATAAAATCATTATTTACCAGTTTTAGCCTTAAACTACATAAACTACGATTATCTCGATGGATACAAATTATCCGACGATGTTGAAACAGATTACTATCTCAGTGCCGGACGTCGTTTATTGTCAGTGGTTCTACTATATGCAATATGTACAAGCCAATAAATTCAATTATATACACATTAATATGGTTACTGTAACACTATTATTTGTAATATTTGTAACGCGATGACAGAAATTTCGGTCTACCCAAAAATTTTGTAGCCCGATTATAAAATTTAAATGGCGTCCCCGTATACAGATGTTTGTGAATATAATAAATTAAAGAATAATAATAATTTTATAATATAAATTTATGACAGAAGGGAGAGCATAAAATATATTAAGTGTACGCAAACAATAGTGTTTGTATTATCTGATTGATATCACTAAATGACAAAAAACAATCCTATACACGACTTAAGCGCGCAATTCTCCCCGTGCAGACAACTTTTTCACGCCTGAAATATTATATACATTTTTCCGTAATTAATTCAAACACATTGCGATAGATGTCCACGACACCTGTGCAAAATAACACGAGCATATATATAAATGCGCTCATATATCAAAAAACATTCTTCTGTATCTCAACTTTTCGCCGTCCCTACAACGTGCACGAGAACACGTACTCGATTGACCACCGCCGCTAACTACAACGCACGTGTTGAATAATCAACGTTTAATACGTTTAATAGGTTGACCGATAAAGTATGTTTTTCGCCAATTTTTGAATGTATTTAAATTGATTATAAATTCTGTTAATATTTACACATAGTTTAGTAATTCTTTATCTTTATTACTACATCATTGTTCATCTCAATTATAAGTATACTCAGATCTTCTTATGGATATGTTAGGGCATGATAATATCTCATTTCCCAAATATAATGTCAATCAACTATGTCGTTTTGGAATTACTTAATTTCTAATAAATAATAATTTATACCGAATATTATATAAGTGAACCAAAGTTAACCAAAATAAACGTCTATAGATCAAGGTAGTGAATAGTAGTAAATAGTATTTTTTAATTTTTACTACAATAGAACATATCTAAAAGACACGGTCAGATCTTCAGTTCAGAACTATAGGCAAATGCATTTTTGTAAGAGTAGAAGTATTTTTTCGATAGCGATGTATAATAAAATACCTTTTTTATGATTTTCGAGCAATAAAATTATTTGATTAATTATAAATTATAAAAATAAAAATTATTGTTATTATGACTTTAAAATATACTATATATTTTTTTAAATTAGATCATTCTTTTAATTTTATTAAAAAAAAAAATACCTAAAAATTGTGTGAAGACAAATATGTAAGTAAGCAACTAAAATGTATAAATTTACTGATATTAATTTAAATTCAATTAAATTTTAACGATGTTTTATATATTATACTAATTATCAGTCAATAATGATTTATATTTAATATGGATTTTATGAATTTAAACTCACAATTATTTTATGTTGATTGAAATTGTATTGACAAGTTACATCGTTTGAATTATTATAAAATTTGAAGTAAATTACTTCGATTGAAATATTAATGATATCTATGAAGATAATATTATTTTTGCAAGCAATACAATATTATGTAGTGTATAAAAGGTTATTTTTTTATCATAAGCCAATAAATATATATATCTAAGAAAGTGTAAAAATGTTTGTGAAATTTATTTCATAAAGTAATTTACAAAGTTAATTTTATATATATTTTTAATAATTTAATCATTTTTATCACCTTTTCTTGTTTTTTTAAATTATATCAACTATCAATTTTCAAACGGCAACTCATGATTTAAATTAAAAAATTTTAAAGAAAATCTATATTTTTGTATTAATTTCCAAGTTTTTAATTTTTAAATCCAATAAACATTTTCCGAGTAATAAGCATTCAAGTTTACAAGCGGTGGAATGAAGAAGTACTATAATAGCTAGCGTACATAATAAATGTTAAGCATGATACCTATTAACAGTATTAGTACTTCTCCATTGTACCACGTCTTAAATTTAAATACTTATTACTCAATCAATATTTATAAGATTTTAAAATCAAAACGTGTAAATTCTCATAAAAAATATTGTTTAAGAAATTATAATATACATTTTCGGTTGCATTTGAAAATATGAACATTCATAATAGAATTGAGTACAAATAACTTTCTCAAGTATATTTCACAAAAACTATTTATAGATTTCAAGATACAGCGTATGCTCACAATTAAATAAAATTACCCTATATAACCATAACTAACTATGAATCTGTCACTTTTTTGTTTAATTAAATTATCCCCATGTTTTGAAATTAATTATTAATTTACAAAAATATTATTTTATATAAAATAATGAATTTAAAAATATCAATAGTTAGACTTTTATAAATTGTTTATTTTTATTTTAATACCATAGATATGATTAAGAATATTTTTAAATTGTCATTAAATGGGATTTCGATACAAATTTCTCTCAAAACAAATGTATATAAAAACTCTATAATTATTTTCCTATTGAAATATTAAGAGTATTACCGGTCCCATTAAACGCACTCTATATAAAAAGAATATTTGATTCCTGATTACTCTGTATATATCTAAGTCGAAACAATGCAACAACATAATGTCTTCAAATTTCGAATTTGTAATGACAAGTTGAAGGACAAAATGGAAAAGAAATATAACACTTTTTTCAGCAACACGACCTTTCTCGTTAAAAAAAATTAGTGTTTTCTTAAAAGAAACGCAACTATGATATTAACTTTTATGACGCATCTTTTATTTATACGTTGTTAAATAACTTTAGTATATTACATATTGGAACGATTTTCTCTACTTAACCTTATTTTCTTTAAGACGATTCTTGCACTAAATATGGTTAAAATAATTCAATACAGGTAAAAGAAATTATATAAAGATAATTAACGCAATGTTAACTGGAAATCATTTAAATGTATTCAAATAGGATTTCTTTATTGTTAGTCAATTGTAATATACATTTTTATGTTTTAAGTATTAATAAATGCATATTACAATAATAATTGTATGGTATATTAAAATAATTATTGTAATATGCATTCATTAATAGTTAATAATTAATTAATTACTAAAGACATATAAATATATGAACTACGCTATTCTCACCTCCAGCCGATCGATCGACAAACAAACTTACTGTGAGAGAGAAAGAAACTACTAGGGAATATCATAGAATAAGCAATGCATGAATTTATTAATCCATGGATTTTATTATATAATTTTTAATAATTTGTATAAAGTAGTTTTGGTGGGTAAATTTGAATAAATAATATAAAATTATGATGCGTTTTGTAATTTCCTGTGGGCGCCTATGTTATTTGGTATTTAAAAAAACACAATTTGTATTTTAATTCCTAGATTAATTTAATAACATAATAATTATTAAAAGAATATCATATACAATTTATATATTACGTAGGTACTAAAAATTATAATTTTGTTTTGTTATCAAATTCTCATCATATATTATTAATATTATCACAGAATATTCTGTGTTATTATTATTAGTTTTTTTCTTCCATGATATCCCCTAGTATATATCTGACTCTTACTCAACAACTGCTTTCGGTTTCTCTCTCTAAGTACAATCCATATATTTATATGTCTATGTTTTATAATAACTGTTTTATTCATTACTTAATCGAATAAATTACACGTACCTATATAATTATAATATTATAATATATTATTCTGTATTGAGAAAATATTAACCTTTACCAACGATAAATAAATAAATATTTATATATATATATAATAAATATTCCAACCATTTCATCCTTTTATGGAACTTATACTCTATCTATAACATTTGTGTTATTAAAAAAATTATGTAGGTTAGATTGTTTTCAATAAGTGCATGTGTGTTTGTTTGACGTGTTCGGAATGTTAAAATCAATTCATCCTGTTGTGTCCTACACGAGTCCCAATTAAAATCGTATTATTATATAAACGAGGATGAAGCAAAAAAAAAACACATGCATATTTATCAATAAAATTGAATTGGGAATCCACGTACGTGCAAAAACTCGTTACATATTGATCGATTGATATTAAACGGAGAAAGTGTATTTGGTTTTTTGTGAGTACATCAATAAATAATAAATATTTATCATACACTTAGGAAATGTATACCGCATCAGCCATATAATTTTTTATATGTCTATATAATATATATTATATTATATACTCTCTATTTACGTTTTAGTACAAAAGTATACCAGGCACTAATGGTTGCTGACGAGAACGACAAAGGGCTTAAGATATTTCGATGACACAATCACTTAAATTGTCTTATTGGAACTACAAATCATTCAATTAGTGCACGCGTTTATAGTCTTCTATAATCATTTGGTCTTAGCACCACTATTCAGTGGAATATTTTAGGAGGTACCAAAAAGGAATTCCTCTTTTGTGAGCTATTTTATTACATTTTGATGCATAACGTATAGTTATAATAATTGACAAATATTATTATATATGAATCAGTAACAATTCCAAATTTACTAAAATAATATTTGGATTAATTAATTATTGTTAATTTTATTATTATGTTTGTAAAATATAAATAAAATTATATTATATTATTGTACAAGTATTGTACTTTTATGGCAAAACTTTTATTATTTTTTTTTTTTTGTATAAAGTGGGTTCACAAGAATTTTGTAGAAATATTAGGCTCTGACAATTAATATGTTTATTACAACACTGAATTTTTCTGATTGTTGCACCAAAAACTAAAACTAGTTAAATCCAATTATTTTATACTTTACTGTACATAGTATATATTTATATACCTGATTTATGTAGTAGTTGCGCTCAAATATTGACATTTTTCATATAATATATTGTTCCGTAAAAAAATAAATTTTTAAAATGTGAACTGATGGTGGCACCTGTACCACTATCATCACATAATTTAATATGAAATCAGATTATATACTTCCGCCATATAGAATATATAATTGTGAACACTGTACTTTGAATGGTCGCGACCAAACAAGTGTACGTACTCAGTTACAATAATTTACGATAGTTTTGATATATTATTTATAGTTATGTTAAATAAAACTATATAGAGCAATGATTTATTAAATAAAAAAAAGTCAAGGACCATCTAGATATTTTAAAATCAGTTGTTACTCAGGAGACATAGAAATATTACCGTGAGTTTTTATAAGTTTTTTTATACAATTCGGTAATAAATTATTGATATTTTTTTTTTTTTTGAAAAAAAAAATAACAATAAAAACAATTATTTTGAAATGAATATTTCAAATAAATAAAAAAATTTAATTATTTGGTTATAAAAATTTGACCGTGAAATTTAGATTATAAAGATATGTTCGTGATAGGTCGACGAGTACACGGTCCGATTTCATATTATAATCCGTGCAGTATTATGTAGTAACCTGATAAATTTAACATAGAAATTGTTATTATAATATTATGGTACATAATAAATCAGTAATATTACACATATTGGTGTTATGTTTAATTGTTGAAATGTCGGTATAACGTATTTAAATCCAATCATTATTCCCATCACAAACAGATCCACCGGGTTTTGTACCCTACAGCGTTCCAGCCCAAGCTCTGACCGATCCCTTTTAAGTGAAGCCGGTGCAGTCAAATGCAGCGGGTGCCACACCCTGCTGCACCCGTGCGCACGAGTACAACTATATGCCGTTGCTTGGTTTTAATTAAAACACACGCAGAAACACTATCGTTTCTAGATCGGCATCGGTGGTTTTGAATAGGTACGACCGCATTTCAAATTAATTGGTTAAACAAATACAATGTACACAGTTTGATTAAAAAATGTATATAGATCCAATTTATCGTGATGTTCAACTAGGTACGCTTGTTTAATCAATGTTTTCATTTCCTGACGTTCAAGTTTATATATAATATATTGGTTAAATTAAAAGTTAATACAGTACATTTGACGTTGGTTAATTTCGAAAAGTTAAAAGAAACCATAGAAAACTAAACTTATGGTTAATAGGTTCAGGTTATGTTAAATATTTTAATTTTTTTAAACATTATTTATACCAAGTAATTATAAACAATATTTTTTTAATAGTTATATTTGAAAATGTTGTTTTTATTACTCAATAGCTTATATTGTACATGTAAATCAACACGAATAAACAATATTATTAAATAAAAACCAGAAAAATATGAAGTTTTATTTTGAAACACAATTTAAGTGTGTTCTAAAAAAAAATAAATATAAATAAATATAAATAAATACCCAGTTTCTACAAAAAGAATTTGTTTTTATTCAACAAATACGTATTTCGAAAACAATGTTCTCATCTTCAGTATTAAACAACTACTTTTATATAAAGATTTTTTAACTTTTAATTTAGTTTTTATATTTTAATCACAAATAACTTAAAAATATATTTTTTGTTAAAAACTTCATGTTAAAAACATAAAATATTAAGAGGATGTCAGTGCAAACAATTTTCAATTAAAAGCATTTCTTATTTTTAAAATCTTTTAAACATCTTAGAAATACGAAACAAAAAATAAATTAATGATAACAACATTATCTAGTATCCTACTTAGCTTTCTTTTCGATATTTAAATTCTTTTTAGAGCTATTTATTTGGAAAATCCAAAAATTTAGTTTTTTAATAACTCATAAACCATGTTTAAATGCATATAATACAAAGCGATTATGCGGGGGCGCTAGATAGTGTGGTTCTTTAACATTTATGTTTTGTTTTACCTTTCTAAAATGTTTTTAAGTTGTTATAAATGAGAGATGCAAAAATAATATTTTCAATGAAACTTTATAAATTCATAAAAAATCAAACACAATAAAAAAATGAAATAGTATCGTTGCCTATTATTATTAATTTTAGAAATGGATATAATCATTTTTCAATTGTTAAATTTTAATTTTTCTTATAATTATCTAAACGTTACCTATATAGAACACTTTAAAAATGGCCGGGCTCAAATACTCTTAATTGTATTCTTTTAACCTACTATACTTGTTTTCTTAGTAAACTGTTTTGTTTTGTAAACTAAATGTATATATATAATATAATATTTTTATATTTAGATGTTATGAGTAAAACTGGATTTTTACAAAAAATAAATCTATTTTTATCTCTATGATTTTTCAATGTTTAATTTGTTTTTTAATAGTAATCTATATTTAGTCCTCGTATTCGAATGCTAAATAAAATATTGGAATTGTTGATATACTCGAAAATCATTAAACTGCCAAATACGAGTAGGTATATTAATAGTATTTAAAGTATAAATAAAAGGTATTAAAACGGAGAAATAATGCTCGTATATGTTAGTCTCCAAAGTACTATACATACTCTATTTATCTATAAAGTAAACACTAACAAATAATAATGACCCATATTCAACAAATGAATGGTATAGCTTTTCCAATAAATTTACTTCATCGACGTATGAAACTACAAATTAAATAAGTTGCCAATAAAAATAGGAAATTTATTTTTATTCTTTCGTAATAATGTACCTATGTTTTAATTTATATATTGTATATATAATTACTATTATATTAAATTTAAAAAAAAAAATGTCGATCAGTAGGGGATGGAAGAATTTCACTCATTGGGTAGAATACTGGTGATGGATATATTGAATTCGAAAGCAATTATAAATATTTTCTTTTGATAAAACAATTCTGAATAAAACGTTAATCTTTATAACATGAGTACCTATTACTGCATTTACATGCAATTGGTACGGTTTTAAAGTTTCTGGCATTTTAATGTTTCAATTTATAATAGCTTTGGATATTTTTTGGTACTTATAAATATTGCATATCGCTATTATTTTATCCAAAGAAATAATTTATTGTTGTTTTAAAATTCAATATATCCACTACCAGTATCCACCAGTACCCAAATATATTGCCAAATATATTAAAAATCATACTAACATAGAATTAAATATTATACACATATCGTAGCCATTTTATTATTTGTATAGAATATTGTAACAATGTATATGAAATATGTAATTGCTATATGAGACGTTGGTAATATATATATAATTATTATTGTATACATTTTATCAAAAGAGTGTCATTTTCTCCGGAAATAGTATTTTACAACATGTATTAGTATATATTCAAATACCTCCAATGTTTAATTATATTTCAATTATTAATATAAAAAAAAATAAAAATCATTAATGACCAAGTAATATTGTTTTATGTAAACGGTTGTCATTGGTTCCTAAAATTACAGTTATGATAAAATTACATACAAATTGAATTTTTGTATTATCATCAAGAATGGTCAAAGTTGACTGAACTAGTTAAAATTAAAAGTTAAGGGACCGCAATATCTGCCATTTTAAAGAGTTCCGTATAGGCAATTTTTAAGAAATATTATGGAAAATAAAAATCTAACAATTTAAAAATACTTAAGTACATTTTAAAATTAATCTAAAAATAGCCCCTATCCGTATCACTTTTTATTGTTGTATCATCATGAAATTTCCGCTTAAAAGACCAATAAGCATAACAAAATTGTAGAACATTGGAAAGTCGGATTTACAATCTGTAAACAGATTTTAATGTGTCGGCCTGTCTTCTAGGAATCGATTGAGGCATTTTTTTTTATTATTACAGATTAAAATATAATCAATGTTTAAAAATTACAACTTTTAATTTAACACAGCTAAAAAAAAAAAATTAAAAATAAACACCCCAATTGATCTCTATAAGACAAACTGATGATGTTAAAACAGTTTTCAGAATTTAAATACGACTTTTCAAAGTCCCACAGTTTTGTCACATTTTAGGTCGATATTTCGTTGGTGTTGGGCCCCTTAAAATTAGATCTTAGAACTTAACTCAGATAATACAAAAGTCAAAGTTATTTTTTTTTTTATATATTTTTTTTTATATTTTCAATTGCGCAGTTACATCAAAATTACTTTTTAAAGTTATAAAATACAATAGTTAATTTAACAGAAAAAAAATTAAAACAGTAAAATATGATTTGTGAACCATAAATTATTAAATCTAGTCTTAAAATAAATCTTTATTACCTATCTAATTAATTTAAATAAGAAAAAATTATGTTATAATTTTTTGTATTAGATGTGGTGGTATTATAACGTTATTTCCATTTTATGTTTATCAAGACTATATTACTTTTATGCATTATAAATACTCAATGTCCAACATAAAATTATATTGAAGTTTAAAATATAATTTTGTAGGTATCTTCTTCTTCTCATTCGCCTTCTCTACAACTATTTGGGGTCAGCAAATTATTTTAGTAGGTACCAACTTATAAATAATACAAATATTACCTATACTCCTTTATAAATACGCAATATGGTCCACTAATATACTAAACTAAACTAAACTAAAGTAGTCTATACTTACTTTATGAACTATAATAATATATGCATAGACGTATAGTGTTTATTATAGGCAAATATACAAAATATAATATCAAAATGCATATAACATAATACATATATTATAGAACAAATAAAAATATTAACTTACTTAACATTCAATGAAAAAAAATTAACTACATACTATGATAAATTTATAATTGATAAAATTAAGTTAATGTTTGTTAAGATAATAATAATTTAACACTAACTTAACATTAACTTATCAACTAGTTGATGCCCAAACATACTAGCAAACATCATGTTTTAAAAAATTGAATATCTACACAGATGTGATAAATACGTTTGTTCAGAAATCGCTAAATAAATATAAATATATATACATATATAAATATCAATAAATTAATACTACTTTGTTTATCTTAACGTCTTTAAAAATTATTAAAATCTATATTTTATTTTACTTGAAAAATGTTTTTCTAAAGAGCGTGGTACATATATTTGATTTTCCTATCCGTCTTATTTCATTTTATATTATATCAAAAGCGTATACGTAACAGTATCAGTAAAAAGGTAAATTATTAAAACGACAAAAAAAAAGTATTTATATTGTGGTACAAAACATTGTATAGCATCGTTAGTTTAATAGTTATTTTTATTTATTGAAAAGTTAATAAATGTGTACTTTTAAGTTCGTACTGTAATTTTTTATTGCAGTTGCCTTTCGACAAAACTAGAGTAATCGTATTTTTTTCTGTTAAAGTTTTTTTCCTTCAATTTTACGGGGTTATGCATAGGCAACTTTTTCAAATTAAAAATCTAACAATTGACGAAAACTTAAATTTATTTAAAAAGGAATTTGAAAATAATTCTATATCCGTAATATTAAATAATTATTAAAAATACGTTTTTAAAAATCAAAAACCCTGAGAAAATTAAGGGTATTATGATGTTTCGATTTTAATTCTGAAAATATGTTAAATTTTTGTTGATTCTTTACATTATAGACAATGTTAAAAACAATTTTTCATATTATGTTTTATTTTCATATTATGATAAATGTTTGCAAATTAGTGTATTTCCAAAAATTAAATCTCCTTTTTTATTTTTCAGCAATATTTTGTTTTTATTTTCTTTCAAGTATTATCTAGTAAAAAACCTACAAAAACTTAATATATTTTCGGATTTAAAATCAAAAAATTTGAAATAGTTTTAATTTTATCAGGCTATTAAGTTTAAATCAATGAAAAAATACATTGCTTTTAACCGTCTTAACATAGTGCTATTAGTTTATTTTCCCTTTTTAAATAAACATATTAAAACATTATCTAGTGTACTGAAAAATTTTTTTGGGCATAACTCTGTAGTATAATATACTTAGTTTCAATTTGGTACTCTATTTCAATAAAAAATGTTGTATTATGTGTGTAACTTTAGATTTTAAATTATTTGAAAAATGTTCAGAAAAATCTCTAAACAAACTCTAATATATATGTTACGGTAAAAGTACGAATACCGCTTAAACCTAGGATATACAAAATTGTTAGGTCAAACCCCGAATGATTTTTGTAGTTCGGACTTTTACAAACGAGATTTTGTAAATCCTAGGATTCAATCAGTGTTAGTAAAAGTCCGAAATTTTTTACCAATTATGCTATTAACACGTTGATTGTCATGAGGGTCATTTTTGACCCTCAGCGAGATTCCTAAGTGGGCCATGAGAGGTCATTTTGACCCTCAATGCTATGTTGTCTTTTTGGACTCTGTGAGGTCATCTAGCCTCAGACTTACCATCAAACTACCATACTATCAGATTCTGTGTTATCTGGGGATCAAAACGCTCTATTTAGCATTTGAATATTTGTATTTTTTATTAAAAAAAGAATAAAATTATAATTAGGCTACAATTATTTAATTAATATGCTTATATAAAAACTTATATTTTATATCTGAGTATAAAATGTAATAAAATATAAATATTGTTAATAATTGTTTGATTATTTTTTTTTGATTTGTTTTTTGTTACTATGTCAAATTAAAATAATAATGAATTAAATAAAAGTCTCTCAAATAAAGCAAGAAATATGTAAATCACATATTTCATGCTATTGAGGGGCTATTTGAACTCTCATGTTCTACAGGCAAAAAAACACATAAAATGATCTAAGGTAAGGTTCATGACTAAGAATTAGTCAAAACTTAGGTTAAAAGTGAAAAAAAAATATTGTGGTCCATTTAGCAAGTACACTGAAAAAGGCGTGGCAGTCAACGTGTTAATTATAAATAATTATTATTATTTAAGTATATTATAGGTACGAGGTACATTAATTACCAGTATATTATTTTTATTATGTGATTTTTTCTCCCTTGCTTTATAATTTTATTCGTATATATTATTATTGAGACAACAAATTTATATCATTGATTATTATTATCGATCGACT
>JAIPRL010007962.1:0-21724 GCA_025469235.1 Pemphigus obesinymphae | reverse complement strand
AACATCCGAGATGGGAAAACTCGCCTATATTCTTTTTAATACTTCTCATACTTTTTGACAAGTTTTATGCCGGCTGTCGACCTGACGCAACCTCAATTAATCGACTTCTACGACAGGCATGAGGAAATCGTGGAGGTATTCTTAGCCCCCTCCACAGGGTACTATATACAATTAATGGTAGTATTAATAAACTGCAGACACAGCGAATAAAAGAATCAGAAATAGTCACTAATAAGAATTTACACAGGCAACATAGGACGGCGGCGAAATCAGTCGCCATATTTTCGGATGTGACTTTATCATTGTTTATAAATTATACTGTAATTATACCACAGAGTAAAAGGTTTATACTTATCAGTATATTCTGAGCTATCAATGTTATGTGGCATAGAACAGTTCTGATAGTATCTATTATGTATGGTATACACAATGATAACGTAAACATGACGACTGATTATGTAATATTGGCTAAGTCTTCACCCTCTGCTATAGGTTAGACTGTGGTGTCGACATATATTATAATGTTTTTTCGAAAGAGTAGGTCAGTAAACAATTGATAAATCCGGCGTTAAAAGTAGCTTATTATCTTAATTGAAGTTATAATATAGATACATAAATATATTCTGTAGAGTCTAGAAATAATTTAAATAATATACTATGTATCATAATCATATAGATACCAAACATAATATACCTATTATACACATGACATCGTGAAACGCGAAACTCCCACTGTATTAATTATTATACTATCAAAGAGTTTAGTAAAAATGGTAATCAATTATCTAATTAAATATCTTATTACATTATAGGTATGTTATAGAATATTGTTATTGATACTGTTGTACTATTATATCTGTATTGTCTCAAGTAACAAATATTTTAATAATATTGAATAATCTGCACTGGTGGAGTATATATATATAATTAGAAATTACAATGGAAATAATACCCGTTATCAGTTACTTTGTGGGCTTTGATATTACTATCTAATATATATTATATCAACACGTATGTATAAATTGGATCTGTATAAGACAATATAAATTACTAATTTGCTACACACTCTGTTTAGGTAAGTACATTGTATATCCGGTGGTGTTCGTTATCGGAAATTAACTACGCGACAAACATCTTGGCTATAAAACGAGATATATAATATACTATGTTACCAATAATACAGGTACCTATATGCATTATACATTATATGTATTCAGGGAATATTGAAAATTTAATAACAACAATTTTGTAGTCGATATTTTAATTTTTTGAAAATTAATTATATGTAGGTACTTAATAAATCAAATAATTAATTAAAAGATAACGTGGAAAAATTTAACCAATAAATGTATATTACGAGTATTACGAACATCTAAACTGGGGATAGGCTCAGAATTATTGTTAATTGTTTTATAAACTCGATTTAGAAAAACTAATAATTTAGACTTTAGAGGTAATAATATAACCTATATATAATGGTTTGCAATTTATAGTTCTAATATTACTGACATTTCTTAAAAATATGAGTTGCTAAAATATAGTCGGTAATTCGATACACATAATATAATTTATTAATTTTTGTAATTTTGTATAAGATAAATCAAAAAATCTATAAACAGTAAAATATTTAGGGTTAGATATGAAATTCTATTATTCCAAGCCTTCAAGAATGGTATTTGAATATACATAATATATTTCTTTCATTTTATCCACCATGTTATACAAATTGGAATAATATCTAAAGTGAAAGGGTTGAAAATGTAAAACTAGATAAAGAAAATCGCTAACATACCGATCTCATTCAGGCCCAACATTGTTTTGTTCGGTAATTTAAGACAAAACCCGTTTAACCCTTCCATTTTGCAAGCGATTTCGAACCCTTTTTTGTCTACTTATATTACTACCAACTCTCTTCTAAAATATATATATATATATATATTTCTCGAGGGACTCTCAGGAATATATTTTTCACATCCAAAACGAATAAATAATAAAGCTGTTCTATCTAAGTAAAAACATTATATATATTTTAACGTTTTGTACTAATATTTTGTAAACAACAGAAATTGTTCGTATTTTTATTTTTAGACAGGGTTACTTTTGCCAGTATTTAAAACAATTACGATCTTTCTAAATTATTATTTTATAAATAACGTATTATTATGATTTGGAGTGAAATTATCTTATTCATTACAGCTATTTCACAGACTTGTACTGGGAAGAGATGAGATCACTGGATTTTGACTTCTTTAAAATTTTTACAATTATTCTGTACATTTTTTTAAATATATGAAAACTGTATTTTCGTTACATTTTATATTCTAGCACTGAATTACTGTGTAAAAATGTTAATATTATACGAACATATTATTAGGTGCCTAAATAATAAATAATCTGCAATATTCATAAACGATTATGGTGGTAGATCTTGGGTAAGTTATAAAAATTTCCGTATAAAAAATGAACACCATGCAAAATTGCATTTTAACTTTCTGCCTAATTATTATCTTTATAAGTATCTATAAGAAGATATTATAATCTCATATAAAATATAATATCAGTTATGAATTATGATAATAATCTGTGAAACAAAAAAAAATTGTCATCAACAAAATAGTTTAATGAGTATAATATTTATTTTTTCAGTACTTCTAAGTATTTTTAAATAAAAAAAAATATATTAAAAATTAATATCTATTGGCCAATATATATAATCTAATATATATGTACCAATTTAAAATTATATTTTATTTATTGATGATATTTCATTTGTTTCTATTTTTTGAGAAATCATAAAATATACTAAATAAATATTTTAAAATATGTACATTTACATGATATATATGTTTATATGTTATAATGCTCGTATAATATGCATATATAGGTATATTTTAGATTCTGTTTTACAATGATGTTAATTTTTTTTTTCTGGAAACAACTTTTCGACTAGAAGACTTAGTTCAATCAATATACAAATACCCACTTTCTGGTACAAAATTGGACTGGGATAGTACATTGCAGAGGTCATTTTTCGATGTACTCAAATTTTTTTTAATAAAAAAATGAGAAAAAACCGGTAAAGCGCGATTTTATCAAAATCGATCATGCTTATTTTGTTACGATTCTAAAAATAATCTTAGGGTCTAAAAATTTACACCCAATATTGTATAAGTATTATATAAATATAATAGTGGTATAATAACATAGTATAAGATAATATGTTAACGTGTACAAATTTTCTAATAATTTATTTTTCTTTTATATTGAATATGTATAATTCATATAAAATATAAACAAAAAAGAAAAAAATTTCACAAAATATAAATGGTATATGAAATCGTTCAATACCTTTAGATTTATATAAGTAGACATATAATTATATTAAGGTTCGTATTTTTACCTAATATAGAATAGACATTATATATATTTAAAAACTACATATTAGTTTTGGTTTGGTTTAATATAAATGTAATATTGTGGAAAAGTTTGATATTAGTTTTGAATCCTTGACAGATAATTAAAATACTACCTTCACTTTTTTATTTTTAAAAAATACAAAATAGAGTAATAATTGTTACTAATTTATAAATATTTTACAAAATATTGTATTAACTTATATAAGCACAAAAATTATAACGGCGAGTTCAAATGATGCACTGTGACAGTTTTTATTATCATATTTCCTTAAATAAATACAAAATCAAATATGCTGAATTAATAGTACACCAAGCTATTGTAAATACATATTAATTATACATAAAATCACACTCAACCACATTTTTTCAATAATATATATATATAAAAAAAATTTAATTTGATCATAACAACAATAATACTCACCAACATAGTCACCAATTATTTTATTTTCTAAAAACTATTAATCAATATTTTATGTTACCTATTTCTTTTAATTGTATAAGCTGTATGTATGCACTGTGACTGTTTTCTCATGTAATCATTGTATGGAATATGATAATATACAACAATAAATACGTATAGCAATGTGTTCAATTATGATCCTGTTATTTTTTTTCAGTATAATATACTTCTTATCTATAGTTTATACAGTATTAAATACACATGTGCATAATCACAGATAACTTGAAAACTCACAAGTTCTCTGTAACATAAATTACAGTAATAGATATATATGTATAGCTAACACACTATGCTATTGTGAATAAATATTATTTATAATGTAAACAAGATCACACTCAATTAAATTATTCCTAATTTTTTATCTCATTAAAGTGGTAATCTTATTGCATTTAAGAACTAAATAATTTTATCATAAACACCTATAGTAATGTATGTTACACTGAAGCTCTGCTCAAAATCGTTTTATTGAATAAGAATAACGAATAAGTCCAACGAACGAATAGTTTTCGCTCCATACTGACATCCATCGTGCAAAGTGCTTCCTTTTTTTAATAAGGCGATTTTAAAAAATACACATAAAAAAAGGCGTTTTGCATAATTTCAAATATTTGTATTGAATTTGATAAATCTGTTGAAAGTATGTTTTAACACTTTTAAACGTCTAGACGTTTTAAGCCAAGGTCACGCCTTATACAATAATTAAACTTTATTTATGTAACATCAGAATTCTTTATTTGTTTACATGGTTTGCTTCATTGAAAAAAAAAATTTTCGTTTCAAAGCCATATTACTAATTATGTTTATATTTGTACTATTTTGTACAAATAATATTTAATACACGTGCAAATATAATTTTCTAATAGGTATTTTATTTCTAAAATATCTAAATAAAACTTTGATATTATAGATTTTTTAAGAAAGAGAAGCATTACTATATTACAGTCGATATTTACTCCATTCTAAGTAGTGTACTTTCAATTTCTATTTTAGATTTATTTTGATTATATTGCAATATATAATACATAATTTATTTTTCATATACATACCATATTATTATTATTATTATAAGTCAAATTATATGAATTTGTGAAAACAATTAGACATCTATAGATAGACTGGTTATCAACATACATATATTATATAGGCAAATATATATATATATATAAATATGTATATTAATTTTCTTTATAATTAGTTGTAAGTACTCATATATATTCAAGTGAATTAAAATTTCCCGAGAAGTAGTATAAATTATCGGACAGAAACAAATAGTAAAAAATGTAATTAAAATAGAGATAATATATAGGTCGATAATATTCGACAACGCTGAAAATGATAAAATATTTTTAACAGTATCAGTGACAGTATATATACTTACTATGATAACCACGATATACAGATCTATCCAAGAGTTAACGAAATGTATAGGTTTTACGACAATTTATCGTCGACTAGGCGATTACGTTTAAAAATACTAAAAAGTGAATTATTTCGTTGGTCGAAATGATAAAAATATAAAAATATATAATAAAATATAAACCCATATAATATACGGTATACATATAAATACATATACATGTATATATATATGTATATATTTATATGTTTATATATATATATATATATATGTGATTGTATTGTGTATATACCATACAAATAACCTTGGGCACTTGTTTTAGGGGCATATGAAAAATCTAGGTTTTCACTGCAATATCCCTGCAACGTTAATAACAACCATTTTTATCATTCCCATTGCAATATCAACAGTGATTGCTTTCCACAAAACAAACACGACTTCATAATATTGCGATGGTATTATTATAGGTAAACGCGCCACCGTTTTCTTGCACGGCGTTCATGTGTTTTCCCTTTATTCGTGTGTTTTCAGCTATTTTTCGTGCTGTGCTTTTATTTTTGAGTTTCTCTCGTGAGTTCTTCGAGTAAATAAACCTAAAAGATCACAAAAAATTGATAGACTTGAGAACATATAAATGGAGACAATCATTATCCAAAATAAATATAAATGCGTACACAATTTTCAATTCACCATTAATATAGCTACAGCTCACAACCGTAAATTCAGTATTCTTAGCATAATCACTTTTTATTTTGTTAAGGTTAGATGCATGTTTAATTCAATTCTCAGATTCGCTAATTTTCTACATTATATTATATATAGGTATATATAGGTACGCTATACTTATACCACCAAAGGATACTTTAAGAATACTTTCTAATCTTTTTTTTTTGATGATATATTAATATAAGTTATAATAAACATTCAACTTGAATTTATTTTAAAAGTATTTATAATGAGAAATCAAAACACAATATGTATGAAACAAAATGGACGGGTCTTTTTTTTGAAACACATTTAAGAATTTTTTTTGTAATTTTTAGTTATGCAACAGCTCGACTATTTAATAATTAATTGATTAACAATTTATAAAAATCACAACGAAAAATAAAATGAAATTTTACTTTTTGAATAAATATAGGTAGATGAATTCTAAATGTTCATATAGGTAGTCAAACTAAAACAATTTTAAGTTCAGTTTGGGTTATTTCTCAAGGATACTAGATTAACTACAGAACTCGATATACAATGACTAATGATTTTGTTTTTTTTTCTGACTCCATTTATTATTGTTTGCACTTTTCTGTTTGTTTTATTTATATATAATTATTACAAATTATTGAATAAAATAGATGATTACATAATATATTCGTAGGTATTATTGTTTCCAATATTCAAACATTAAATATTTTTTATCAAACAATTATTTTATTCGATTATGTTTACGAAAAAAATATTATAGATTTCGTTTGGTTATATAATATCTGATTTCTCATTCAGGGCATGTGCTAAAACAAAACAAAACCATTTAGTATGTCTATTAAATATGTCATGTGAGTTAACAAGTTACTACTTTTTCCTTATAACCAGATGGTGGCACGCTTTGGAAGTGGGAGGTCGATTAAAAATGATTGATTTTTGAAAAATATAGAATACAATAATAATTATGTACCGATTTAAAAGTTATTTATTATACCAAAATTAATACCATAGAGAAAAACAAAAATATAAATACGTCTTTCATAAAACGAAAATAATAAAATAATAAAACCAATTCTTATAGGTATGTTTTATACTGAAAATCTATCTTTCATTTCACTAAACAAATGTTCCAAGTTGTTTTATTTCAAAATTGTTTGTTAATATAATACTGAGTGTTTATCTACTGTGTAGTCCACATAGAAGTCGGGCGACGATTCGTATCGCTCCGGCGGCCACATTATTACCGAATTCCATCTCGTATGTTTTTGTGTTTCGATCATATAGTTATGACGGGCGATTGTCAACGTCGCCCAAGCGCCAAACGCTGTTGGATACTCGTTAAGCCCGCAGTTGTATAATAGGTACACATATATCAGCCGTGATATTACCGAAATATATTTTTTAACTCCGATTACCACGTAGTGTTTTCATAACGACGGAAAATAATTTTTACTTTCGATAATAATATTTTGAAAATGCATTACTATGCTATGCAAATATAAATAATTGTTAATATTTAAATCAATATCTTACTTGTTAATAAGTAATTTGTTTGGTAGAATTTTAGAGGGAGGGGCGATCACCCCGTAGCCCCTACACACGAGCCGCCACTGCTATTATAACATAAAATTTTAACAATTACTTCGTTAATTTAACCGAAAAAATATTAATTTAGTAAATGTTAATATTTTAATTAAATTCAATTTACCCAACAGTAAATATACATTTTTATAATAAGATAGTTTTATTCATTTATCTATTTATAAATACATTTTAAATATTACAAAAACACTTAATTTAATAAAAGTATAAAATATTTTTAATACATAGAACACTGATTAATCGGCTATTTTTCAATCTTTATAAAAATATTTTTATTTTTTATTTGGCTTATTATAAGTATAGGAATTATTGTAAACTCATAATTATAATAATAAAATATTATAGTTCTCCAATAGCTAAGCTTTACCCAACTCATAAACAACAATTATAAAATTTAAATGAATTGCTAAACTTATCCAGTTAAGATTAAGTTACAATTATACTATTCCAACCATATAATAATAAATACAAATTTATTGTGAACATTTTTGTTATGTTGGTAAAATAGTATAATTTGAACAACATTTTCGAAATTATTCGTGCTCATAAGCACGAATTGGCCGAAGTTTAATTCGGCTAAACTTTCTAGATTTTTAAAAAAAGTCAACAGTCTGGTTAGTACTAAAAATATTTAAATATATTTGAAAAAATTTGGTAATTTTGATTCTGAATAAAAATTATTTTTACCATTATTCAAACTATAAATATTCGTAAATATAGATATAACGATCAACTATAACGGGCGATTAATACCCCACCGTAAAATGTATACCCAGGGATGATAATAACGAAGGAGTTATACCAAAACCAAAAAAAACAAAGTGAGCGAGAATATAGTATGTAGTACACCGATGTACCCTTTACCCATCAATGGTATCCCGAGGGCTCTGCGATTAAAACCAAATGTGTTATGCCAATTCCAAAAGTACACCCTCCCCTTCTGACTTCCCTATAATGTTAAAAATGTTTAGGATTGGTAGTGAATTATTATTTTTAATATCCGACCGAGGAAGTCCATTGAGTTTGAACACATTCGGATGAATGAATATAATTTAATATATATATATATATATATATATATATTTATATACTTAAGTTATATATTTCTATACTATAGTTCATACCATATTTTACAATTTTATTCAGCGTTAATGCTTGACATCATATTATTATAATTTTATTTATAATTAGTATTTTTTTTATTTTCCTAAGTAAGATTATAAATAAATAATACACAAATACATACAGAGCAATTTTTACCTCTTGGTATAAATTTACTAGGGAGGGGGTATTAATCGCCCGTTACATTGGGCGATTATTACCTCGGGCGAATAATAACCTCCGGGAGGTATACATTTAGTGGTTATAAATTTAGCGCGACACCGGAATGACTTTGAATAATTGACATATTTTTATAATACCCTTAAAAGCTTTAATAAAACTCGTAGGTAATCGATAGTTTCAGACTTTAGGATCATTGTTATTTACGAATTATGATAATATTATGAAATACCAGTGTTGATATTTTATTATAATAATATGAAGTTCGTTTTTATTTCTATATTTTACTGAATAAATATTGGAAAGTAAAAGAAAATATTTATATATGATAAAATGTAATTTTAAACTTCTGACAATCGTCATTGTAAATATAGTTTGAGATATAAATTATACTCGTATTAATAAATTTTATTAACCTTTTCCATATTACCAGGTCCGTCCACCCCCTAAAATTCAGAAAGCAGTCGGCAAAATGGGGAAAAAGTTGATTGCCCTTTTTTTTTTTTGATTATTTTATGTTTTGAAGAGAAGTATTATATTATTTCGTTCACATTTTCGCCCCCCTCCCCCCCCAAAAAAAAAAAAAAAATAATAATAAAAATAAAAATTATTTCTTCGGAACGGCTCTGCATATCACACAATATATTTTAGTACTCCATTGGATAAGAATAAGTAAAACAAATTATTATAAATTACAATAATAATAATTGAATATGAATTTATTGATAATTTGATTAAACCCATCACAAGCTGTTCATAAACTATTATGTTCATGTAAATTAAAAATATTTTTTCTACAGTCATCAATATATTTTTTTATATATTTCTTTGGATTAATCGGATAATGTACAATATTATTATTATAGTCATGACAACTATATATTATCAATAGTAAAATGTATAACATTCAATGACGCATACCCATATGCGTAGAATGGGTTGAAACTTTATATTAGGAAAATATATTTTCAATTAGTTTATAATTTTCAATTTACTTTATAATATTCATAATAATTATTGAAAATACAGCTGGATTTCAATATTTTATATTCTTTATTTACATAGGTAAAATTAATTTATCTTTATTTATAACTATATAAAATTTAGAAACCAATTTATCTTTATCTGTACATATTATGTATATGATCTTTTTGTTATCTAGTACGATCACTGCAAAATATATTTATTTTAAATGGTAGGACATTTTAAAAACTTATAAAATATTTAAACTTATTTTTAATTTATTTTCAGTTGCCTTAAAAAAAAAACATAGTTTAATTCTAAAAATAAAATTTTTAATGTACCTACTATTAAATAATGGGTTTACTAATGTAACTGCCAAATGAGGATTTTGGATCACTACCAGTTGATTTTCACGAAAAATACTTGAGTTTGAACTGTGATAAAATATAAATATTTCAACGATAGCCTGTATGATTTTTATTTATTTGTAATTATGTGTTAAGGTTATAAATTTTAAAGGAGTGTTATTTATACTTGATACTAAGGATAGGCAAAATTAACGATATAATAAAGTATACGAAAAAAGTATAAAATAAAATTCTAATATTGTTTATATAGTTATAATTTAATAGTTAAGAGTAAATTAATTAGCAACTATGATAATAATTCTAAACGATTGATTTGTTTTTGAATTCTGTAGTATTATTTATATATTTTATTAAAATATGCATTAATCGCGCCATTATTTAGACAACATGTACCTATGTATCATAAAATTTTTTCACTATAATACTGGAATTAGGTTATGATTTTTAGTTTAATTTTTATGATCTATAATTGACAAAATGAACAACATTCTGGACTTTACAATTTATTACCTTTTGGAGATCCTCTAAATTTTACTACATAATATAAAAATAGTTTTTCGGTTTTAAGCATAATTTTGGAGTTAAAATCTCACAATTCATATGAAACAGAACTTTGTTTTACAACCCTAGCCAAAATGTCTGAATGGTTGATCTATTTTTGTAGGACTGTAAAATAGTATTTTAAATTTCATGTAAAGTATGTATTATGATTTTGGATAAATTATTTATTAGAATATTTTTTATAACACTAAGATATAAGTTGAATATTTATTTGAAAAACTCCAGGCTCATTATACATTTTATCTATTATATGTTCCTATCTCACTAAAAATGGTTTTATACCAATATTCCAAATTTTCCATTTACCTCTTTTTACAAGACATATATTAATTATACTATATGTCTGTATTTTTTATTATGGTTATTGAATTTATTTTTTCAAATATTAAATTTAAAATGTTCTTTGAAGCTAAAAATTCATTTTTCGTTGTTTTATTTTTACTGTATTTTTATTTTATATACATTTCAGATAATGTTTGACAAAAATTTAACGATATTCTTTTATTTACAGAAAAAAACTCAAAATAATATTATTTATAATGATTTACTTTCCCCCCATGACCTTTCAATTAACTGAATTTAAAAAAATAAATTTAGAAAAAATTTCAGTTTTTTAATTTATTTTGGTATTCAATTAAATATTTTCGATAACATGTATTATTTTGGTATGAAATGTATTAGAATTTTCAGGAAAATTGTATCCATAAAGTGATTAAATTATTTATATACCCATATTAACGTAATTGGGTTTTATCAATTATGGACTATTTTTAGAAATTAAGGAATTAATTAATTTTGAGTTTTAAGATCTAAGAATATAATACAGCATCAGTAATAAGTTAATAACTAATAAGAAATAATGTGGGTTTAGTGAACTACATTATTAAAATAATATACTGAATATATTATGTATTTCTAAGAGTAGTCAGTAGTTATAATGTGTAATATACCCCGGAAATTCCCTCAGAATCGTTTTATCCAAAGAAATTATACACCATTGCTTTCAAAATAAACATACCAATGTACCTTAGTGCTTTTATCTCCTATTGGCCAGCTTATTTTTTAAATTTAAATTTTTCTAAACAAAACAAATGTAATATTATTTAACAGATTTCATTATTTGCAGTGTATATTTTTATCTAAAAATAGTCAAAATGTATAATTCTTAGTTGAATGATTTTTTAACCCTATTTTGAATGAACAAAAAAGAATTCGTTTTTAAATTGTTTACAGATTTTTAACCATATATTTATACATGTAAACAACCGTATTCCAGGCTTACACTGGTTAAGTTAAAAAGTTAACAATAACTAAACTTTATAATAACTAGTTGATGGACATCGTTGCGTGTAATATGGCATTTATTTGTATATTGGGCAATTTTTTATAGTTACATAATATAATGTATATGCGAGTAAATAAATGGAACTGACTTAAACGTAAATAGTATATATAGGTAGTATAGTAGTTTATTGGATATATTTTATCGGACTTTTTGAATTCAGGATTATAATTTATTACTTAATAGGTATATTTTGTAAATATAATTTTATTTCTTTTTATATATATATATATATGTGCCATTTGTCAAATACATTATCTATATAATATATGGCGTTTATTTAAAATATATATTTATTATTTAGGGTGATTTATTGTTCGAGATATCTGCAAAGGTACACCGTGTGCGAATGCTCGCAATTTAAATCAATTTCTTGCAAGCCAAATGCACATACATTACAATACAATGTGGAAAAGGCTGCGGAATACAATACGTAGTAAAATAAACATGTTAATCAGTTTGAGAAATAATATAATACAGTAGCATATACGTACGTTAACTTATACGATTCACCTTTTATTACTACAAGGATTTCACTATACTGCGTGTCTCTGAGCACGACAGGAAAAATAATTATACAGCGATTTTCCAAGTGTACAAAATACATATTTACGTTTTATTTTTGTTTAAATAACAGCTCTTTACAGGGTTGTGGTGGTGCAGTTTAGGTATATATATATATATATATAATAACAATGCGCAGTACCAACATCAAGTTCAAATATTATTAATAAGCATACATTGATTATAAATGGAATCAAATACATCTAGAATACATTTTTTTTTTCACTTTTCAAACATTAATATAAAAAACAAATACTATACGCATAGAAATACGATTTAATGAGCTAACTTTAACATAATATTATTACGATTATTACTGTACTATTGTTTGTTTTATGCCGTATAATATAATAGGAATATTGAATAATAATTGCAAAAACATTCAGTTAATTTTAATATTAATAAAAGTTAATTTCAGTTTTTTTTTTATTTCCATTATTTATAACACCTACAAATGTTCAATGAAAAAATCGCATCAGCATTTTTTCGTGTTTATAATATTACAAATTATTGTTAGAGATACGAAACTAAAAACAAACGATAGGTAACAACATTAACTAGCACATAATCTGATTGATTATTGAGACCCATGTACATTTTTACACGTTTTGTGGGTTCTTAGAAATTTAATTTTTTTTTTTTTTAATTTAAACTTTGTACCCAATCAGTTTATTTGAAAAAATACAGTTCTGTAACGCTGCTGTAATGTAATTACTACACTACAGAAATTCCAGTTAACACTAACATATTTATGATTACCGAAAAAAACATTTACATCCACTATTTGTATACACTCCTAATTTTTGTTTTATAAACATGTTTTCTATTTGCTACCTATTGCTTAAGTTTCAAGTACATATTTCATACTGAAAATATACGAAATTTACGTTTAGAATTTATATCACAAATCTGTCATTTATTCTAATACTATAGTAAATTAATCTATTACCAAATGTATAGGCAACACCGTTATCTATGTTGTAGAATTGTCCTTTTAAAATTTTACTTTTGTAGAGTGATATAACTGTTTTAAAAACTCATTAATTTAAATAGATACATTTCTCTTTGAAATTAAATAAATTGCTGAATGTAAATTTCGTGTATTAGCAGTTGGTTAGACAGTGACAGCAAATACGGATATCACGTCCTCTTAACAAATTATGATTTTAAACGAATTTGATGAATATGGTAGGCTTTTAATTAATTAATTCAACAGATTACCATTTTCGACTTAATGAAATTAATTTAATCAAAATTAAATCGTAATTATTTAATTATTCAACATTATTCGTATTATAAAGTTAAATTATTTTTTCATACACTTTATTAAATATTTTTTAATATAATTATATTTAATATATTTAAACAATTTTTAATAATTCATTAATTATATTATATACATAAAGTAAATTACAGTAATTATTATTTACACTATATCATTAAAATTCAAAAAAATTTTATTTTATTTATTTTATTTGATATTTTATAATACGATAATATATATACGATCGTATATTCCGATACATAATGAAAACTTAATTTGTTAATGATATTATCCATACATTAAAGAATATAATTATGAGAGAGCATATAATATATACTTCAATTCTTTGTAATACATTTTTGTAATACTCGTATTTTATTTTAACAAGCTGTTTGTGTTATATTCCATTCTCTAGAAATAAACATATATTCAATTAAATTATTCCACTCGAATGTATGTAAGTATAGCGAATAATGTCAAAAAAAAAAAAAAAAATACGCGTTGCAAGAAATTATAAAAAGTTTATGAATAATGTTATGGATTACTCGGTGAAATCGGATGTTGGCTAAAGGGGAAAAATATAGAAAGCAAATTTCAGCGACAGAATAGTGAGATAGAATTATTCGCACAGTTTTTCTTCTTAAATATTTTCATTTTAGTTTTTTCCATCCATAGGTTCTTAATTATCAATAGAGTCAAGACAATCGTACGTTATTTTCAAGAGTTTATTGGCCAGTCTACGGCGAACCGAGATGAAAAAAATTAAACCGTCTCCTCGATTCGCGTAGGATTTTATTATTTTTACTTTTAGAGGAATAAATAACATATTGTACGTAATAATATGCGGTAAATAATAACCATAATGTATTATTTTTTTTTTTTTTTATTATCAATAATTTAATTTAAAAGTTCGTACGGTTGTACCATGAACAGTAAACAGCTTCAGTATTTCGTATATTTATGGTATATTCAACGTGTATGTACACACAGAAGCCCCCGTCGCTATTGCTTACGATGGGTATTATTATTACAGTGGCGGTTATGGTGAAATATTATTATGAATAGTAGTATATATATTACCAACGTAAAGAATATATCTCAAAATCCTTCGTAAATATTTGTGTTGCGCCCAGCGTATATAAATACCAGGTTTCCATTGGTCACGGCGATAATTTCTTGTTCATACAACAATCTCAGGTAAATTTGAAGAACTTTCCACTCCGTACAGTTTTGTTTGTCTATATCTCCGATACATGTATAGATAGCAGCTGGTACGTATACCCACGACTCCGGTTAATTTTTCAGCAGCCTTCAACGGGAAATTCTATTTTACTTAATGTAATATGGAATTTCGATTGCGGGATGATAGTCATTAATTATAACGTCTCAGCTCTGGCAATAATATTATAGACAAATATAGATAGACACCCTAAAGTATATATATATATAGATTTAAAAAGAACATAGGATTGTCTCGTGCAATAATTTATATTAATAATTGATCATTATTATAAAGGTAAAGGGATTATGGAAGACCGTACAGGTGGCTTTTAGCTTCTCTGCTTTCATACACTATGCGTGTATTTCATCTAAAAAACTCTTTTTTTTTTTTTTTTAACGTGAAAGTGCCCCGAAAGTTTAATAAAACCCTTCTAACGAATTCAAGTAGGATACAATAGTGAATACAATAAACGTATATATATATATATAGGTAACTATATTCAGTAATATTTTTTGGTTTTTGAAATATTTAAAAAATTAATTTATTTGTATAATTTAGAATGTATTAAAAAAATATCATACAATATATAATTGTATATCACATGGGTTTTTTATTAGGCTTTACGAGCTATTTTTATTCTTTGCCGCCAAAACTATCTCCTCTATCTATCATACGCCTGCCCGAGTTCGCTCCAATTTCTACTAGTAATTCCCAGACGTTATCTTTCCTTCTCCTCCATGGTTTTTCCCTTTGTCTCTTTCCCCTTCCCTCAGAATATCTGCCATTGCTTCTTTCAATATACTTCAATTGGCCTTCATACATGACCTTCCCTTGTCCCTCTGAAAAATTGGATCAGATCTTCTATTTTGTACAGCTGGTATAGTTGGGCTTTAGTTCTTATTTCCCCTTTCTGTTCCATATTGTTGAACACAGGCCCGTAAATTTTCCTAAGAACTTTACTCTCCAATACACATAGTTTTTCCTCATCACTTCTCGTCTTTGCCCACGTCGCACATGCATAAGTATTTACAGGTGACATGTAACTGTTAGATATAGTTGCTCTTTTTTTTCCCCTTAACAGCCGTTTGGATTTAAAAAGATTTTTATCGCATAAAAGCATCGATCAGCAGCACCCATTGTGATATTTATATCTCCATGCATGTTGACTATTTAGGATAGTACCGAGTTCTTTGAATTCTTGTACTTGTTCAAAGGTATTATCTCTCACACATAGTTTATTCTGATAACCCTCTCCTTGTTCGACCATAATGTTGTTGATTATTAAACCAACAACTTTTCATATCAATATCAATTTTGTAACAGTTCTCTGAATTTCCTCTCATGATTTCTCAATGATTACTATGTCATTTATGTGTGCTGGTTGGATGTTTCTTCATCAAGGTTTGGTGTTTCAGTTAATATAGTGTTTTTCTTATTACTTGAACAATATCTAGTACCATATTGAAGATAACTGGCATTATCGTATCCCCTTGTTGTTTCAATCCGCTATTATAATCATAAACGAATATATTATCTCGTTGTTCACATTGATTACATTAATTTAAATAGAAATTTAATTAAAATATCATAAAGTGGTCAATATGATAATGAACTCGTGTTAATTTATTTAAATACAATTTTAGCCAAAAATTAAAAATATAATTATTCTTGTATAAGATTATTTTATTACGGTCACAGTTCAAAAGAACATTATTCACTAAATATACTTTGGAATATTAAAATTTGTTTATAAAATTAAATATGCAAATATATACATTTTTAATATTTTAATGAAATGTACACGTATATGTAAATGGAATCCTAAAGAAAACGATTTTGTAATTATAGTACGAAAACATGTTTTCTATCTAAACGAAATAGCCCTAGCTGAAAGGTTTTATAAATCGTATTTATTACCTTGTTTATCATAAAGGGTTTGCAGTGATCCAAGGTATGCTTTTATAAATATTGATGGCTAGTGGAACGAATATGGATGTAGTTTTTAGACATTTAGAATGAACAACGTTACGAAATGAATTTAAAATGTTCAATTGATGATTTATTGTAAATATGAAAATTGAATATTGAATGTGAATATTATACTTAGTTGAAATTTTAAGTAAATACAAATTAAACTAAATGATGGTAAGATTATTATTATTAAAAATATTTGCATATTCATATTAATATTGATAATTTTTTAATAATTTAGACATTCAAAATGAAAAAGACACAAATTGATTTTCTGAATTATAAACTGTCTATTTCTATTTTAATATTGAATATATTTTGTTATAAGATGAATGAAGTTTGAAAAAAGTTAAAACATACGATATTCAATATAATAATGTATTCTTCTTCATATAGTTCTTAAGAAAAATTTTAAATTTTAATTATTTGCCAAACGTTTAGCTAAATTGAACTTGTTCAATACCTATAAATACTTTTTATACGATTAACATTAAATTAATTCATCAGTTTTATAATAGAAATAATATAGGTTAAAAATAAAACATATAAGTAACTTAAATTTAACTTAATTTTAAACTGTTTGACGCATTATTGTCCAAATTTAAATTTGACTTTCAGACAATAGAAATCACGAATTTTAAATATATAAATCAAAGAGTATTAATTAATATATTTAACTGAAATAACTTATAAAATATTCCGAACATCATTGTTTGGTCACTGATTAAAATCGTAAATTTAGATACTTGATGAAGGAAGTCGAAAGTTATAAGTTTTAGAATAATGTTTATTTTGCTTTGAAAACCACATTTTAGGGGTAGTATTAGTGTCTCAAAAGTTTCAAGTATTCTCTCAGTCGATTAAAGAGCGAGTTCAGGTAGAACATTAGTAAGTTTTCTTTCGAGAAAATTACAAAAATGATTAAAAATCAACACATATATAATATTAGTAAGTGTTATTGGCGAAGTATTGTCGTAATTGTTTCAAAATTAGCATGAAAATTAATTTTATAGTGCAAATTTAGTTTCAAAAAATAATGAATTTTTGTAATGATTTTTTATTATTTTGAAACCATATGAAATATAACTAGAATATAAAACTGATGACTCGAATCATGTGTTCACATTTGAATAGTGATTGTACCAATATCAACATTAGGACTCTATATTTTATTATTTTATTAAAATTTGGTTCATTTTTTTTTTTTTTAGAGTCGTATATTTATGTTAAAAAATTTATTTACGACAATATATATATATAGGAGTTCACAATGCAATTGTACACCGAATGAAGCAATTAATTATGTTTGACAATCTATATAATTGAATCTGGATCTAAATTATTAATCTATTTAAAAATGTATGAAAAATAAATTGAATCAAATTAGTCATTTGTATTGATGAAAAATAAATCAATATTGGACTTTGGAAATATTCTAATGCCTTGACAACAGTATTACATCACATTAAATATGTTTATATTCAAAAATATATGATATAAATCATGTGCTGATATTAATATAATACATTTAAAAGAATGTAATGCATTTTTAATAAGGTGTTTATCATGGTTTAATCAAATAATACTATTTTTTTTATTTCATTAAATAACTGAAATATATGCATAAAACATTTTAGTTTGTTTATGGTTTATTAAAAATATGATCTATACAAACATTTTTCAATGTGTATAATATTTAATTATATAACAATAATAAAACATTTTTTATAAAATTAGATATTTTAAAGTTATTATTATATCACAAATGTGTTTTAAATATTATATAGGTAAAATAAAAAGACGATAATATAAAGTATGTTTATAATATATAGGTATGGGCACTTCAATAAAAAAATAATTTTCATCAGGTAAAAATGTTTAATATTAATTTGGGTTTGTTATGAGAAACAACCCATTTCGTAATTAATTTAATAATAAAAAAACTTCACTAAATACTATATCTCTATAAAACGGTTCTGCAGCCTGTTTTTAATGATTTAATTATGATATTTTAGTGTGGTAAATATAACAATTATAGTATTACATAAGACCATCTTATGCTAAATAATAATAATAATAATAATAATAATAATAATAATAATAATAATAATAATAATAATAATAATAATAATAACAATAATAAAAATAAAAAAAGGTATGGTTTATGTAATAATGCATTTTTAAACATCACTTCGCGTAATATTAATTCAATTTCAAGAATAAAAATACACTTGCAAATTAAAATTTTGCTTGGAATAAGTAATAGGATTTTTAATATTAAGGGCATGAAAAACATTCTCTACGCCCATTTTTCGGCAGATTTAAAATTTAATTTGCATAATACATTAAATGCTTTTACCAGATGTTATCTTAATAAAACCATTATTTCAGTGTAAATAAATTTATACTATTTTCTACATACATATAACCATATATAATATTTGAATATAAAGTGATTTTGTCAGATATTTTTAATGCAAAATATTTTCTGCAGAAATTGTGAGTTGACTATTATCGATTGTAATTGAACGGGAGTGTATTACGTGCAATCAGATACTAAACTCTTTTTTTCTCTTTATTCCATCACTTCACTTATATCAGTCGAAACAACTGAGAAGGTTTATATATGTATTTGCACAGGTATGAGGTAGCTTAAAATTAATAATAAATGATAATATAAATTTGTTATGGTAACTATATGGGTATTGCTAGTATAATAATAAAATAGACAATATTTAAAAAATGTATAGTAATGTGATAATAAACATTAAATCATTTTCGAAACAAATGACAAAAAAAAAAAAAAAATAGGCATATAGTTGAATAATTTAAATAAAAATAATAATTGGGATAGTTGAGAAATAAAGGGAAATAAATAAATTATTCTTATTCAAAATTAATTTTATACTCTTCGTCACCCTTTCTCAAAACCGGCCCTGTATCCTATCCTATACATCTTATAAACCTATAATATTTTTATACATAATGGAAACATTTTGAATAAATATACAATAGCCTATGGAGTATACAAATAATTTTGGGAAAAAAAGTTCACAAAAATGATTTATACTTCCAGAGATATACCTTGACGTATCATGAAAAAATCACCATACACAAGTGAAAATGTTTAAAATTTAAAATTTCAAGTTTTACTTTTGTGCAAAATGTCCCTCACAATCGGCTGGTAGCACTGGATTCTGTTAATATTTTTTCAAACCTTGTAATTTACAAGTGTGCTTAGATATATAAGCATAAGTCAAGAGAAGAATGGGCATTCTCTGTAATTCAAAATATCAATTGCAATTTCAGTTAACAAGGATAGTAATAAAATAAAAATAATTAAAATATTAGTAATCATTAATATTTATTAAGTGTAATGAAACTATAATATAGGTACTTAAATCATTGAATTTTCAACAAGAAGTGTCTACATACATATATAGTACAACAAAGATTATTCTGCTTTTTTGTCTCCTGAAAAATAATTTCAAGGTAGGTACATCCTTTTTCACGAACACCATATAATTATTTGTCAAATCTAATTTTCTTTCTAAGATATACTTACTCGATTAATTTTATCATATCATTTAAATTGTACGTTTTACGTGGAAATGTATATCTACATGAATTAATTTTACATAAACTACTAGGAAATATACAAATTTAATTGCATACTGTAAACTAAAATATATTATATACTAGCAAAAATGTGTAAGTTATAAATAAATATGAATATTTAATACAAATACATTTATATTGATATAAATATTATGTATGGACTTGGTAAGTACAGATCCTTATTTATAGATGGAATTAATTTCGTAATTATCGATGTTATATCTACGCGCATTTTAAGCTAGGTGTATTTAACACAAAGGGATGAAATACTGATTATAAATTTATATAATTTCATTTTAAGCAATTTATAAGTAGGTATTTAGTTAATTTATGTTTTTAAATTCATATAACTGATATAACAGAAATAATAAATGTAGAATCTACATGTATGTACATCTGATGTTGCGTCTTCTTACATGAAAAATTATAGTTTACTATTTTGTTGCAAAAAAAAAAAAATAATAATAAAAAATATATTTCTTCATAACCCATTGATAAATTATATTGATTATGTATAAAAGTGGTATTATATTTTGATTTATGAATGAATTTATAAAAATCTAGATTTAAATTAAGGTCGTTTAGTACCTATACGATTTTACACCAGTACACTACTAAAAAATTAACATGTAAAGTGCGAACGTATCCGATCGGCGATCACATACGAACGTATACGATTTCCCACTCGCCCATGCATATATTATCCATTGATATTCTATAATAATTCTATTATAAAATTATAAATTAATAACTCTATATAATTTTACATGCATTAAAATCGGATAGTGTAAATCCACTCGACATTTATTTTGGAAAATAATTATTTAAATACTTGTGATAGTGTTTTCTGAAACCGGTGTTAAATATTAAATTAAAAATTAAAGGCAAGAAAAAAAAAAGCCAGTCAGTAGGTTGTGGAAGCACTTCGCTCGTCGGGTGTCAGTATTGGTGGATGCACTTCGCTACTGGGCAGGGTACTTTTAGTGGATGTATTGAATTTGAAAGCAATGATAAATCATTGCATTCAATA
>JAIPRL010007961.1:0-21725 GCA_025469235.1 Pemphigus obesinymphae | reverse complement strand
ACAATTGGACATACCTTGTTCTTGAACAGTAAGTATTAACCGTGATGATATGGCGCATTCAAAACGATCAAAAACTGATTTTCGAAAAAAATGGACGTGCCTTGTTGTTGCAGGGAGCCCTTTAATTTGAAGTATTTTTTTCGGAGGAAAGTTGAAAGAATTATTTTGTTTTTTTGCTGATCAAAATTATTAAGGAGACGCTTACTCTGTCTCAATTTTTCCTGATGCACTGAACCTAAAATTATCATCAGTAAATTGAGGCGAACCCTCATTGAAATTGCGCCTTTGGTATTATTGCGCCCCTGGCAAAAGTCCTCTTGCCAGTACGTAGATACGGCCTTGGGTACTATATATCGGTACTCATCGGGCACCGTATCGCGATGAATTTCAGTTGCGAACATTTTAAGTTGGCCCGATTTTTCAATCGCCAAAACGTTTTCGAAATAAATTCAAAACTCTTAAAAACGGACGTAAAAATGTCGTGTACTAAAATATGTACGCAAGACGTAACGGTAGGTGCATAATACTAGAACCATTTGACATTTTGTCACGAAATGCAGTAGGAATAGACTATATAAATATAATAACTATATACATTATAATATTAACTATATATATAGATTATCATAATATATATCAATAGGTTGCGTTGTAATTACTTACAATTACATATTATATTACTTTTTCTATTTCTCAATCTTCTTCCGTATGGCGTAACTAAGGGGTATAGGGGTGAAAAAGGTGATATATCACCCCCCAGACCATATATTTATTGCGATAACTATTGTTCATAGTTATCATAATTTGGAACTCATATATATAGTTTTGGTATATAAAATTTAGTTTGTATCTATGTCACTTACCCTATAGCGACCTGACACAAGTTAAAATTTCGTTCTCGAAAAATATTTCATAATTTAGTAATTCATAATTTTTTTTTTTTTTGTAACCACATTTCTGAATTTTGAAACTTAATTTTTATTTTTATTTCCGGTTGCTAAGATTGGCACATTTCAGCACTAGCCTTATTTAATAATCAATTCGGGAATTTTAAACTGATGTAAGCAGCTAGAGTATAGGTATAATGCATGATTTTTTGTTATTATAAATTCGAAATTTGTAACTTAAATATTTATTGGTTATTACATATTACATACATTTATAATAGACATTAGTACACTTTATTATGATATTCTATAATTTATTATTATTAAATTGAATTGTTTAATCTTGTAAGTATTGTTTTGTCTGCTTATATTAATCAAAATACTATTTTTGATATGTGATAATACAATAATTAAAAATAGATAAAAATTAATAATCTTTATTTACGAAAAAAACTCAGTTAAGTTACAAATTTCGGATTTTTTGGTTACAAAAAATTACGAATTATATTTACTTTACATCGTAACCTTTTTTTTTGGGGGGGGGAGGAACGATTTTATAGTTTTTATAGTTCCTGGGAAAGTGTTTTCACATAATATGTCCTGAAACATTTGATCTTCTTATTTTCTCCACAGATAATATCTCGGATACTGATAACCTCAAGATAAAATAATATCCATATCACCCCCTCCGCCCGAAAATGGTCATAGTTACGCCGCCAATCTACATTGTTTAATAAGTTTATAAAATAACGTATAGATGATAATATTATAATATTATAATAGGTAGTATATTTTATATTCTAAATGAATCGTAACATTTAATTGATACATTAATTATTTTTCGCCGTGCCAATTTTATTGTACAGGAAAAAAAATAGGGTACCCAAATGACACTCTTCCACCTCTCGAACCGTTCCCAAATCCCACGTTTATCATTCTCTTCGCATAAATAATATACACGGTTTCTATTACGATAGAACTAAAAAACAATAATAAAACGTAGGGAGTGTATACTTGTGTATATAAATAAATAGAAACATGAATATATGCATAGACGGGTTCAACCCGTATTTTTATTAGGTCAACCCGAACTTTTTATAATATTTTTGTACGAAATAATGTATTATTTACAATTTATATATTATACAAACACTAAATTATCGGTGGATTCTATGGGAGCATATAGGTTTTGTATTTTTTTATTTTTAAACACCTTGTCCCAGGCATTTATATACATGCGCTCTGAAAATATATTCATTCGAAATGCTTGGTATCTTTGCTTTTTAGATATTACTATGTTGCAAGCCTCTTTTTTTTTCACTACATAGAATATGGGGTTGATGAACTGAATTGTAAATAGGTAGTTCCATTATAGTTATAGAGTTTACATCAGTGGATGTTCAATGGTCTTATTTTAAACAATTCTTTTGAAGATTTTCTACTACAAATATTTGATATATAAAAAAAGTTCGAGTTTTTAGCCCCATTTTCTTTAATAAGATGATGTCGTCTTCTTTGAACTGAAATACAGGATCTAATATAACAATATAGGTAATTTAGCGGCACTGACGTTAATTTTGTTAATGTCGTATAATTTAACTTTTACCAATTTTTTGTTTCATAGTGTACATTCGAACTAGTAAATAACTCGGTTCGGAATTCAATTCATATTGTTTGTGAGACGAGCGTAAGTCATTTTTGATAATTTTTATTCTTATACACTTATTTTTTAGAAAATGTCATTTAAGTCAATAAATAAATGACTACGGTTATATGTGTGTTTATACTTCTTACTTATTATTATTATTTCATGGATTTTCGAATGATAATCATTTTTGATCAACTATACGATATAGCAGTGGACATCGATTTTACTTCGATAAACAAGTCCGAATTCAATGTTAAACATATTGTTATTAATTCACTCGGCCGATTGAAATATACGTATTTTACAAACTTCTCAATAAATACCGTCCGTTTTTTACGTTCGATACTATCTGTAATTTGTGAAACGCACGTATATTCAATAAGAATTAAATTATCATTACTAACTACAATAAATTCGAAAATGTACCGACACTGTTACGGAGAATCGCTTATAAATTAATCGTATTCGAACATTTTATTTAACGTTATTTTAATCATATTATCATAAATTCGGAAGGAAATCATCTCGCCTGCACAATAATATATAAAAGTTTCTAAATTCTAACGGCGTAATTTGTTGATACTTTTATATAGTGTTATAATATAATTATAAACTTAATTTATGTACGTTTTCCACCGGGCAAGTGTGAAATATATGAGTGTCATGAACGAAATATATTTTTGTTACTATATATTATTTTGCGTTTATAATAGTAATAATATTTTATCATAATTGAACAAGACAATACTTTTATACGACGTAAATATATATATATACTGATCTACTCCAAAAACACCATAATATATCTTAGTTTCAATAATTTTAGTAATAATTTAAAATTATATTATATGTATTTTTATTGTACTATTTGCACATAATGACGGTATTGACTGTTGAATATTGATGAGTCGAGGTTTTTTCGGACCATTCGTTCGATAAAAAGTATAACATATTCCAAAAACGTCTATATAAGAGTAAAAAAATATTTAATTAACAACGCAAGTATATAGCTAATATAGATACCTATTACATATATTATTATAGCATTTAATTTCCCTACAACCCATTCAAAAACTTCACACAGTTTTAAATATTTATATGTACAGAACGTCCCACGAGTATTGATTAATTTATAATAGTGCCCGGTAGAGTACCTATTGGGGTTTTACATTAGCCATAGTAATAATAATATAGACTTAAAATAATACACGTTCGTAGGCCACTCGTCTGCTTGTATTATGTATTATAATCTATTATAATTATTTATTTTTTTTTTTTTTTTATACTTATATCCTTTTTTGGCATAATAATATTGTATAGGTATATATGTATATTGACTTTTATCTTTACACAATGGTTTTAAAACTACGTTTTCATAATATTATTAACTGTTTTATTATTTCAAACTTTTCGGTCAACGAACACTTTGCAGGGTTATGTAAAACAAAACAATTAAAATCAAGGACAAAAGCAGTAAACATTTTTTATGGAGGACAGTTTATAGTATTTCAGGTAGTGACAACATTTTTATGGTCGACGGATTCTAATATTTTAAATAGATAAGCTGCGACAAAATGTACTATAGCGAACGTTTGTACTAAAATAATAACATAAAATACATTTAGGTACCAAACTTATAACAAACAGTCAAGTATAATTTACCCAAACTAAATTATACTCAATAAGAACAGTATATGATATTTTATGTTTCGTTATAGATACTATTACTTTATCAAAATAATTATAAAATAATATACATATGTATATAATTTGTATTTTAACACTATACTATAAGCACATTATACATATTGTATTATCTAGTTATGACTGTACTATTCAGTAGGTATATATTTTAACAATCCCGTATATGATTAAACTCTTCTGAATATACTTTGGAGTAACGAAAAATGTATTTATTATTATTTGCAGATCTTAAAATCTAAAACACTTTAAATGATGTAATTTCTATAAATGGACTAAAATTGGAAAGATCAATTTAAATAATTTTATCATTTTAATATAGTACTAAAATACACATTTAGTGTAATCCAAGTCTTTAAATTTTTTTTTTTTTAAATCATTATATTATTACCAAAACCAAGTGTATTCGTTATATCATAGTTTTGTTTCGAAATAGTACAATACATTTGATATATGTAAATATAAATTGAATTACAATATAGTAAGTTTCTATTTAACGACAATATTTTGGCGGTCTGCAAGTATCCTATATTTTTGCAGAATATTTCTTATTCGATATAGTCTACACTTAAGGCAAATTACACTATACTCGTATATTGGTCATTTCGGTACGGCCATAGAGTAAATCATTTGATTATAATATATATAAGTACAACGAACCAACACAAATTTACTCATAAACTTTACGTTATTTGTTTTGAAAATAACTCGATAAGTCAAAAGTTATTTTAAAAAACTTATAATTTTACTTTTAAGCTCGTTACTTTTCCACCCTTGTTTATCCTAACTTTAATCATTCTATTTTTTTCCGATTCAAATATTAAATAATATATACATAATGCCATGAATTTATAATTTATTATTTTTAAATAAGAGAGATAATGAAAAACAAAAATATACAATGCATTATGATTAGTACTCAATACAATATATATATATATATATATACGTTGAATTGTTAGAAAAAAAGAAAAAAAAAACATGAATCGAAAAGTAAGTACGGTTTTCTGGTTACGGAAACGGATTTTTTTTTCATATTCTGTCGACGGCGAAAATTATATATTGATAATATGTATTATGTATATATAATATGCTTTGTTTCTAAACTAGAATATATTTTGTATTTTACTATATAAAACTCGTATAGCTACACGTTACACGATGACCCGAATGTAAAAAAAAGTGGTAAAAAAGGCAGCTTACATAATAACGAAAAATAATAATAAAAGTTTATCGCGATGTTTGAATGCTGAAACCTCATTTCGTATTCCCGTGCACACATGGTTGTCGCTGGCCGCTACTATATATTATAACTATAATGCCAATAATAATAATAATAATAATAATATTAATATACTTAAAGCTAATTTGGAGAGGGCAGAGCATATTTTTTATAATAAGTCGTTTCGTTGTTTTCAATAATTATATAGGGCCGGTTTTATTTTTAAATCTTTTACATTCATTATACGAAAAAGTATTGAGTTTTTAGAAAAAAAAATGTTCTTCTTCAGAACTTGCAGATAACACCTCTTTATAAAAAATGGTTTTCTATTTTTTATTGACCTTAATTTCCATCGTTTTCTAAGGTTACGTGTCCACTAATAATTTACTTTGTTTATAAACAAATTGCAGAATGTTTCCCACCTCGAACGGGAAACAAAAATTTGTTTTAAACACAATTTTGGCCCCACAAATTTCAAAAAAGTTTACCATTTTGGTCGCTGACAGTACCTAAAACATGTGTTTCAGATCTGTTTTCCGACAAAGTTTATTGGTGTGGACATTAAGTATAATACGTTTAAAACATATCACTATCCTATAAACATTAGAAAACAAAAACGAAAGAAGTACCACCAGGAGAAAACTAAAAAGTCGACATGGTGGAAAAAAATAGATTTGTTGAAACGGCGTTTTGCGTATGCATGGGTAGAAAATAACGTTTTCACGATTATTGTTGAATTTTGATTTATCACGAAAGCTCACGTTACCTTTTTTGAATTTACGCGAATTTTCGTTTCCTTTTTATTTTTTATTTTTTAAATATGTATTCTAACTTATGAGTATCAAAGCATGGGGCACTCTATGACGAAATTGAAAGCATAAGTTTCGGGAAAATAAAGCTATTCTATATTATATTTATATGTCTTTATACTTTGAAAAGTGCAAATATTTCTGCAGGAAGATTTTGACGCACATATTTTTGTATTTGATATTAAAATATAATATATTATGTATTTTATTCATTTTTTTTAGCTATACTATATCATTGGTAAAAATTTTTATGAACTAAAAGGTCTTAAAAATATATTATGCACTAAAAAAACATGACTTAAAGATAAAACAAAAATGTACTAAAATTTTAAAATTACTAAAAAATATAATATTATAACCTATATGCTGTCATGAAAACCTTTTTAAAAGTACAATAAAAAGTCTCATAGGCTATATAATATATGTGCCTATAAAATGTGTTCATTCTTATTACTACTGGTTTTATAACTTTGATTATAATGCAAATATTTTTGATTTGTCTTTAAAATAATTGTAATAGGTGAAAATATAATTATTTAATTAAAATTTTATTTATATTTTTGATAATAATTCATATAAACATTAATTTTACTTCAATGACATTTGAATTAAATAAATATATTGTTTAATTTTTTTGTTTTTATTTACTACATGTAATTAGGTACAACAATAAGTACTTTATGTATTTTGATTGCAGTTAATAATTGGTCGCAGTAAAATGAATGTCGTAAACTCAATGTACGTAATTTGGTCTCGATAAAAAAAATATGATTGTGTTTTTAATTTTAATTTTGATTAAATAATATGATTGCCTAAATATTATATAATATGTATAATTTAAATTAAAATGTTAAAATTTTTATATATTACTTATATTTTGAATACGCGTACCAAAGATAAAATTTTGCTGTTATTAATAGAACTGTTTTTTGGATATAGGTAATGGAAGTAGGTAGATTCAACTTGTATCACACCTATAATATTTTACCATTGCATATTTTAATTTAATTTTAATAAAATATGAAAATAATTTCATTATATTACATATAGGTATTTAATATTTATAATAATAATCATGACGTTGTTTTAATAAATGAATTTTTAAATAAAAAACATGTTTTTTGCATATTTATTTTTATAATTATAATTTTAGGTATATTTTTAAATTAACATTAATTTATTTTTTAATCAATTTTTAAATAAAAACTATAAACTTATTCCATTAAAATGTTTTGAAACAATTTGTTATTTTATAAATTATGATTTTTATTTATAAACATTTACACGGAAATCTAATAATGAACTGCAATGTTAGTAATAATAATATTACTATTAGTATAATATTACCATAGATATAGGTACATTATTTATATTGAAATTTTAAAATAGGAAACACTATGGCTAGAGGATGTAAAAAATCAAATTAATAAATAGATAGGGTTTATTTGAACGATTTTTGTAGTATTTTTAATCAATAATAATATCATATAATATTAAATATTAATATAAAGCAATATAAACCTGATTTACATTTATGTTGTACCTACCTAGTATTATTATTTGTCCATATAATACTCTTATGTGAACTAAAATAGTTATATTTGTGGATTATAAGTTGTAGAAAAAAATCTGTGTTGAACGGACTGCGAAAACCTATCATTTTTCTATATGGTATGGGCTAACTGCAGCTCTCGTTCTATTAGTTATATTATTTTAATGTAGAAATATTAAAAAAAAATAATAATTATAATATTAAATAAGTAAAAATTATATTTCGAATAAAAATGATAATGAAAATAATTTTGGTACGAAATATGGCCCAAATTTTATCGATATTTAAAATTTTAATCTATTTATGTCATTTCGTGTTAAAATGTAAAGTAATAATATTAATTCTAAGATAAAATACTATAGGTAAGTAAAACGTTGTACCTATACTTACATGATTCGGCTATTTTTCTGAATAACGTTCAGAAAGTATAATAAATCGTTAAATATACATTTTCCGAGAAAAATATTTCATAAATATGTCGGTAAAATACTGTTATAGTTGTTAAATTGATTTCCAATTTTGCGTTTCGCCAGTTCATACTTTAGTTTAAAAATGTATAAAATTTATATTATTATCACTTTAAAAGCTACCTGAACACTATATATACCGTATACGTATGTACTTAAAGTATAATATATTTTGATTTTCTTCAGACACTAATTAATTATCATATCTTAGATTTACTTGGGACTCACCCCCTTTATCCATACCATATTCAAACTTCAAAGGCAAATAAAATGTCAAATTTAATGCTAATATGTGTCTATATATATATATATATTTTTTTTTTTCGATTCGATCGTCTAAGTTTCTAACTCTATAAGCCGGGTATAATATTGACGGAAAACTATAAAATAACTTTATGGCGGAAGCGCTGGAAAATTAATTTATTATTCCACACCATCGTTTCTTTTCTTTTCTTGGGAGCTCTATTTTTACAAAAAAAAAAAAAAAATAGTAATAATAATAAAAAAAAAAAAAAAAAAAATGGAAATGGATGTCGACGGATACGACTGGAGGCAGTGGTGAATAATTCTAAGCACGGAATATACCCCAATTTGGAACACATTTAATTAAAGAACGTTGTGCGCCATAAAGAATACTCGACTGCCAGTCAGGCCGACGCATTATATTATATAATACTACCCGGCAGAATAATATTTTAATGTGATTATCAAACGCCAGGGTTATTTTTAATTGAGATTTCTACTGTATGACGAAAATTAATACAAATGAGATTTTTTCTTTTTTTTTTTTAAACTCTATACAATATAAGACATTACATTATAATATCCTTATTCGTAGCCTTTTCCGTACACCGCGGATACAAATTAATTGTGTTTGTCGGTATTTATAAGTGCATTTATATTATGCAGTTTTGTAGGCGTCTCCGAAATTTAGAAGCCAAAATTTAATTTTTGCTTTCTAAAATTTAAAATACTCTATATTTCAAAATAGATTTAATTTTGGTATTTTAAGAGTATTTTAACGGCAACGTTGTTTTTAAATTGGCTATGCTTCAGTTACATACTTTATGCAATCTTGAAATATTCTCTATATACTCAGCTGGAATACCTTCAGCTAGTAATGCAAGTAGGAAATTCCCAAAAATAAAGTTTTACTACATATTTGTTTTAATGTATATGAACTTTGTTTTTTTAAAAAAAAGAGCACCACTGCGAATGCTATATTATTGCGTAAAAATGGGTGATAATTTTGTCCTGTGCGCCTTGTGCAAATAATTGATAATATGATAAGACATGAAAAGTCAAATGTGTAAACAATTTATTCTTTGTGTAAATTTAAAACTAACGACAAATCGTCAAAACGTTAACATATCAAACTATCAAATACGGAATATTGTATTAAATGAGTTAGTGTTATGATTATGAATTTGTGTTGAGAGTTGACAAAAATGTGTTAACTTTATTATAGTTGTGACTGTTGTATGATTTAATATTTTTATTATTATTACATATTAAATATAAATTTATGTAAATTTAATATATTAAATTATATTTAAAAATAAATCAATACTATAAATTTTATCGTATATTCTTAATTTTATGAAATATACTTAAAAATGCAATGAAAATTTCTAATTTTTGTATGGCTTATGTAAAAAAATAAACTCTATTAAAAAAAAAACATTTTATTTTTAAAATTTCAAAAATTTCTCCTTTAAAATTTCTTGAATATTAAATTTCTAAAAATTTACATCACCGATAAACATATTGAATATAAAAATGAAATAAATTTGTGAAATTATGATTTTTTCCAAATCGTATTCCCCTTTTAAATACCTACTGACGACACTATTTCTGTGTATTATTTTAAAACAAATAATGGCATTATCCCGTTTCCATTATTCATTACTCGAAAAAGGAATTAATTCCAGGTGCCGTTATACTTATCAATACTGAAACAAACGCAAAGTTTGACGTAAGTATATTATATTATACAGTGAATTTGCGTGCACTGCATTAGATATATCCACGAAACGATAATGTACAGTGATAGAAAATATTGTAAATGTCTCGAAAGTCTGATCTGTATAATCCTGACATTAAATATTACTTATAACACTGTAAGTGTTTTGATCGTGTAATGGGTTGGGTAGGACAAAAAAACCTCGTATTTTTCAAAATATAAAAACGCATTTAGGTACATAGGTAATATTAAGGATTAATCCTAAATACTAGAGTAAAATATGTACACTTTATTAATGTCGAAAACATACAATTCTCGTATATTAATTGTGGGAAGGAGAGGAAATATCTCGTATTTTGGATTGAAGTTTAATGACGGAACATTGAAAATAATAATTTAGAAAATTTTTCTGATGAATGTATAAATGCTTCTAAAATTGTAGGATTGGGTATTATACCCATACTGTTTAGTTGAAACGAATTAATTCAATTTCCAACTGAATTCATAAACGATATTATTTATATATTTATTTTTATTTAAAAAATTTGATAATGTTTATTTTACAAACACTAAACATTAGTTAAAAAAAAGTCAAAAAATAAGATCCAGCAACAACGTATTGTAGTTTAGTGGACGTTAGTATAATATTCGATAGATAACTATAAGATTTTTGAAAAATATATTTAAATATAAATTCAGAAAGCCCACACTGCAAATCATGCTAAATGCCCGGTTTCTATAAACGCATTTTAAACAATTAACTAAAAAACACTAGAAAACAAAACGAATAATATGTATTTCCTTAGTAATACTAAATAAACAATGTTCTTCGTATTTATGTAATAAAAATATTATAAAATTAATAATATACTATCCCTCTATATAGTAATCAAATCAACAATCGTAACTATATATTATACTAGTAGATACGGACAGAAACAACGGGGATATAAGGTGCCTAAACGTATGCATAGAAATCTTATAACTAAGAATATTTTGGTTTATGGATTCAATAATTAGGTTAAACTATAGTTATTATAATTGAATAACTACCTATTTACGTTTGGAAAAAAAATTTTTCTATTACAAAAAAATTAATTAATTATAATTTAAACGATTATTTAATGTCTCTCAAAATGTCATATAATTATTTGATATTTCATTGAGTGAATTTCCAAATTATAAATAATGTAAAATATTTTACCAATATATCAAAAAAAAGTTTTTTCATAATTGATATTTTATGGGTGTAAACATTAAATATATTTTGTATTTGAACAAACACATCTTATATAAATTAATGTTCGAATTTAAATACTAATACGAAGTTTTTGATTTAACTAGATGTAAGTATTGAAAATATATATGTAGCATTATGGATTCAAAAATATTTTGTAATACTTACTGATAATTGATAATAGTGATAATATAATTAGTACTAAATTAAGAAATGATCTACAGTTTTGATGGCCTAATCAAATCTCAAAAATAAAATTTTTGAAAATTTGAGTTTATTTGTTTTACATGCACATTTTGACGTTATAATATATATACCTATATTATCTTGACATACAAAACTTTTTTACAAAAATGTTTCCATCCGTTGCACATTCCCATTATTTTTAGAAAATATTATCCTTTCTTTCAATGGTGTCTCAAAGATACCTTATAAGTTATAGAAACACCGTAACAAATACAAAATCCATTTTAAGTCCACGGGATGAATGGATATAATAATTTAATGCGATAAAGCTATATATTTCTATTATTTCATAACTCTAAAATATTCTTGGCAAATAATCCATAATTATATATACAATGTGCTTTAATCTTGTAAAAAAATGATTGAATGAGAAAAAACAAAACTCGTTTATTTTTAAAAATATGTTAATACTAAAAAATTCCTTTAAAATTGATTAAATTAAATTAATTATTTTAACGATTAGTAAATTAAGTGTTTAAAAAGACCTAACTAACTCCTTCGCTGTACCCAAAATCGAAAATAAAAGTTAATATAGCTATCATATTTGTTGTTTATCGTTTGAAAATAAATAGTATAGCCATATATATCTAATATTACTGAGTTGGTGACGATGATTATAAATTTTTATTTTTTTTTGCCTTCCTGGTTTAGTTCTTGCTTAAAGGTTTTTCGAGAAGTAGAAAAATAAAAAAATTACCTGTTAAAAGTACCATCCTATCACGTTTACTACCGGAAAAATGGGTATATATACACTATAAATACGCGATGACTAACGATTAGATGAAGTAAGTATTCTAGACAAACATTTTTTTTTTTTTCAAAAAATTAATAAATACGTTATTGTAAAACATCTAGCTAATAGTATCCTATATCGTTTCATTCGGAATCTAAAATATCCATGGCCATATATGTTTTAAATATAAAAAAATTACATTTTTAAAATCCTATTTCGATAGCATTATTCGTTCGTCGCGGAAGGACAGCGCCTATTAGAAATCCGTTAGATCATACGATATAATTATATATGGGATATAATATATAATGCTGTATGCGATGCACTTCGATATTATACTGGTATTTCGCAAACGTTCTATAAATGTAATGGTCCTATATGTCCTTTCGCACAAAATATACGCGCTGTAAATCTATATAATAATATATAGAAAGAGAGCATATATAGTTTTGGACGACCATTGTGTGATCGTTTGTCCATAAATTATGATAGGGTCATCTGTTTCAGCGCTTAATGGGCACCCTCAATGGATTTATTTACTCGGCTCGACCGGCAAATATAGCCGTTTGCAGACATGCCCGTGTGCGTGTTTTTGGTGGTGTAAATTAGAAAGTTTCCCTTTGACACTGCATACGGAACGCTGTCAAATTTAGTTTTCGCCCGGTGACCGGAAATATTGTTATTTTCAAATGTCTGCATCGATGTTTCGCTGGCATTTGCATTTCGACTTACGTCAAAACATCCGTTCAACATTTAACCGTAATGTATCAGCTGCGGATACATACGATATGGCGTACGATGACGTACTTACGAGTAGGAGTGCGTGTTTGGTTCGCGAGTCAGATCCCCCTTGAACGGGCACAAAAAAAAAAAAACACCGACATATCTGGAATTATTGTTTGCGAATTGCAAAATTTTCTATTTAAAATTATTACTAATTAAATATAGTTTATTTACAGTTTAGTATACATTGCACGTGACCATTCGTTTAAATAGTTTTGAGAAGAAAATTAACATAAAATACGTATGCACGTATAATAATATAACGACGACATTTTACATTGAACGTAGGTATATATACTATATAGATTACTGGACGCATGATGCACATATATATATCGAGTTATTTTAGTGTTGGAATGAAGTTTAAAATTCCAATACTCATGGAAAAAAAGTCGTTTTACTGCTGAATATAATAATAGCGGTATAATAATTTTAAAAATAAAAATAAATATTATACCGGGTTTACATAATATGACGTGAATCTGATGCATGAGGCGAGACTAGGGCTGCACTATTTTCTCTGACGGTGACGCGAAAATGTCTCGTGGCGAGCGAAAGCTATATGGTCGGTTTTTGGACGCGCGTCAGAAAATACTCGCCTAGTTGTTTCGGCGTCGTGTGAACGTGTTTATTGCCTATAGCGTTACGAACCGGATGAGTATGGATCGAGGGAAATGCATTCGATTTATTGAAATGTACAGAAATATCACTATATTTGGTGGATGTCTGAACAATAAAATATTATCACAACCGTAATGGGAATTAATACGATGAGTGGAAAAATATCATTTTAATGGAAATTACAAAAAAAAATATAACTCCCATACCGTAATCGTTGATGAACGATTCTTTGCACCACCAAAGTCGTTTTTGTTGTGTTTGATCTTTTTCAATACATACCGTTTCACAATAATGGCAAAACAGTACGCAGTTGCACGCGGAGGTATTGCCAAACGTGTTGATTTCATACTTTCTTCTCATAGACCGATACATGTACTCGTACATACCCTATTTTATTTTTCTTAAAACGTTCAATTAATAATCAGAGAATACAATTTATTCAATTATACAAATGTAAAACAAATTAATTACGACAAGATGGGACACTTCATTTTGTCCCGTTTAATTCATCCCGTCTTGCCTCCAATAGTTATATTTCAATTAAACATTTCTATAAACTACATCAAATCTACATTAATCGAAAAATTATAACATTATCTATGAAAAGTTATAAAACAATAGTTAAGAATAAACAAATATATTTTACTCTCTTAATCGTTATATTACGGCGACTCCAAAAACTTATATTTAAAACTGCCCGTTTTATCAACATGCACGTATACCGTATTACTGTAGTTTACAGTTGATATCAAAAAATATTAATACAGTATGATCAATATGAAATGTTTTTTGTTAAGACTTTTTTTAAAAAAAAAAAATCTGTAGTTGCTATGATACGGCGATGTCCCATCTTACCTTTAGTCCGCATCTTACCCAAGTTTCTGCTATATATATATATATATATCATATAACTGTTTAAAAACTATAAAGAAGGTATAGAGTGTAGCATTCATCGTATGAAGGTAATTTTTCTTCAAGCTTAAGGAAACTATTGGAAGTACTGAAGAATGTCATGTACATCCAGAACCAATTTTCTATCGTAATATATACACTCCATAAATTCTACTCGAAGTATAATATAAAAGTTGTACACAGAGAAAAAAAAAGAGTATTTAAATACAAAATCTATAATATTAGTACAAATAAATATTGTTAAATTAATTTGCTCAAAATTTAAAATACAAATTCTGGAATATCAAATACATTTTAAAGTGTTAATTTACATCGCAAAAATGTATATTACTTGAATTTAAGAAATTTAGTCTTAAATGGAAAATTCCTTTTTTTAAATGTAAATTGTGATGTAATAAGGCATAGTGAGTATCTATAGATAATAGATACTATTTTCATTAACACAAATTATTACCAAAACATAAAATATACCTATTTTTTAATAGAAATACGAGTATAAAATGTTTAAAGTCTTCTCAAATTTTGACTTATAAGTATTTATTTATTACTTATTATACTTATATTTAGTACTTATTTACCCAGAAATATTTAATGAAAATATATATTTATACACACATTGGACATTATTGGTACATATATTTTATGTATATATTTATTTTTTAAATATGAAAATTATTTTGATTGCATTTTTATCCATTTATTTAAATTAATATTTCGAATATAAAACATAATTTGTTCCTCTGTAGTAAATAACCGGAAAATATCGGTAAAGCAAAATATTGTATTGACGTTATCTTAATGCGTTATTCCCGAAAAGACGAATGCTTATTGTTATTACACCAAATAAGATAGATTCGGAAAGTGTGCGTTATTTTCATAACATTTACCAAAGAAAACACAGCTTGTGAATATTATTAATGGAACAAAGACAAAACAAAGGATGGCAGGTTCTTTTTATGGTTTACATTATAATATTATAATGATCTATTGCCTCTAAAATGTCGCATAAAGTACACCGACATTAAGCGAGTCTTTGACAGTCTCTCAGAATATTAAAACATACTATTTATGTTCATATAATATCTACCCCGAGAATATTATAAAAATTATTTAAAGAGTACCTACGTAGATGATTATATAAAAAATCTGAAAATAAATTATTTTGGGTTAACGAAAAAAGAAAAAAAAAATGTCTAAGTCATTAAATATTGAAATTATCTAGTAAATTAACTAGAAATTTAGTAAAAATTACTGAATTAGCCCCTGAGTTGGCGTCTAAGTACTTCGAAATTCAGCATTATTAACTTACAATATTAGTAGGCGTCATAGGTACATACGGAATTATGTGAGTAGTGGGTATTCCAAAGTTCATGGGCTGTTTGTAAAATGTAATTACAATTATAACGGTTTGAGTCATAATTAATTATTAATTATTCATTTTTGGCAAAGACGGACATTAAGTATTAATTAACTAAAATGTTAATTTTTGTTTAAATTGTTAACTCCACTAGTGATTAATATATTTTGTCTTTGACTTTGATGTACACATATTCTGTGGCGAACCATCGTTGACGCGACTACTCAACGGCTGGCATTAACGGCGGCCGCATCTTCGACATTTTCTCTGGCTTTTCGAAAAGACGCTCGCCGCAACTCGTTTCCTTTTTTCGTTCAATTATAATACTGTAAATTATTATTAAAATAAATCACAAAAATAAATAATTATACACTTTATAAGCTGCGTGTACGTATTTCAACAACCATGCCGTCATCTTCGACGAGGGACAAAAAAATTTTGGTTTGTGCTATAGATCAGCGATGGGCAACTCAATGTAACTCGAGGGCCAGTTTTTGAAATTTAAAATGATTGCGGGCCAAATATAAAGTTGATTTTTTATTATTATGTGAAACAAATTCATTAATATATTTTATGCCTATGATATGAACTCCAAGTTTAATATTATGTGTTTTATTATTGATAATTTTTCCAAAATAAAATTTAGGCTATTTTACTATATTTAAAGTAAATCATAGTAAACTTTTCGACGATAAAAATGTCGAAAGACAGTCCGGGCCGGATAAAAAGAGACAGCGGGCCGGATGTGGCCCGTGGGCCGCCAGTTGCCCATCCCTGCTATAGATGATAATATACGAGTACCTATAGTTATATAAATTTGTACATACACGTAGTTAAAAGAATATAGTTTTTGTGATTTAGAATTATAATAGCTTAATAGTTATAATAGTTAGTATATAGTTAATAAATAAATAAATAATTAAATAAATAGTTAGTTTAATAGTTACAACTAATCAAGTGTATTTTAATATAGGTAGGTATATTATTTTATTTTATTTTATTAAATAGTGTTTTCGTTTTCGTTTATAAATTGTTTATTTTTATTATTAAATTAAAATATATTAAATTTATTATTATTTTTTTTTTTTTTGAAGAGGATCCATTAAGGGAAGACCACTAGGTATAAACCACGTCTAAAAAGCGAAGAGAGATGTTAAAGCAGTTTAGTATCAAATATAATATTGTCATTGCTTTATAAATGTTAGCATATAGATAGTTACCTATCAATATTATATTGTGTTCGTGTTTCGAATATTGGATATGTTGATATTAATATTTAAAATTGGAATTTAAGTGCAATATAAGTAGGTATCTAAATAGAAGTTTTATGATTATAGATATATTATATGTAAAAATGTATTATCATTATAATATAACAGGTATAATATTATACATGAATTATGGTTATTAAATTAGTAGAACTGAAAAATAAATATATTATGATCAAAGTCGACTGAAAAGTCAAAACATATAATTCATAAAAATATATTAGGTAAAATACAAATATATTATGTGTAAGTTGGAGCATCTAGCGGATAAATACTATTGTACAATAGAAAATACAAACAATTTGTTGTGTTTCACATATTTTTTTTTTTTTTTTATATGACACATAAAGTGACTATGCAGAGGTGCTATAAAGCTTAGGAAAATAATGTGGAGGAATGATATAAACGAGGAAAGTAAAATGTAGTGACAAAAATATCTGTAATAATAATTCACGGGAAAGTAAAAAATCGGGAAAATATATTTGAGGAAAAAAGTTTTTGAGAATTTAATATTGATTTATAAAATCTGATAATAAAACAGATATACAGATTTTCCATGTAACATTTTTCTAAATATTAAATTTCAGTGCATTATTTTCCGAAAACAATTTTTTCCAAGTAAATATTTTCCCAAGTAATATTTTTCTCAATATTAAATTCCTAAAAATTATTTTCCTCTGGCATTTTGTCCTCAAATATACTTTCTCATTTTTATTTTCCCGTAACTCATTTTTCCTATTAACGTTTGTTCCCATGATAAAATTATTCCTATTAATTCCTAGTATTTCCTGAATATTATTGTTCCTGAACAATATTTTCCCATATATTATGCACTCTCACTATGCATACGGATATAAGTTATCCAATTAAATAAATATAATTAAAAAATATAAATATCAAATTTTCATATAATGCCATATTATATATATATATATATATATGACACGTTTTATGGGAAATTATATAGCCATATAGGAATTGTATAAAAGCACCTTTTTTTCAATGACTATATACTTTGATCGTATGGCAACGAAAGTTATCTCCATTAGTAATTTAACTGAATAAAAATAAAATTATCATTTAAAATACATTTTAAAATAAATCGTATAGGTAATAATACTAGTTAAATGGTTGTACGTCTATAATGCATAGTAAAATTATAAAACCGAAATATTTTCACATGAAAAACCTGTGTTGATGTCTGACGAATATTATTATTATTATTCATAACTATGATATTATATAGAATTGTATTTAACACTTGATGTTCATTTATAACAACTATATACAAACCATATAGATTTATTTTCAATTTTACACCGGGTATATATTCCTACGTTTTTTTAAAGAATTTATTTTACTCAAATTAAAATATATCAGCTGAAAATTCTACTGAATAAAACTTACATATTCTCCGAGGAATTTAGACGTTATAACAATATAGTGAAGACAAAATATACGGACAATTTAAATACTTTCCTATAATATATATATATATAAATAAAACCTGTAATTCAATAAATTTAAAAATTATGTTTTTGCAACATTGTTCACTAGGTAATCTAGTAAATAAAAAAAAAAAATTCAAGTAGCTAACATAAAATGGAAATCTAGCATTACATAATGTTATAGCAGAATATACCCATACGTATTATATTTAAATTTTGAATATTTTAATAAGGTTTCCGGGGTTTACGTACAGACAGGCACGTCTTAAAATAATGGAATATCAAAGTTTGACCATATTCCCATCCGATTCTATTTAATATTTAATAAGTATCATTATAGTCTAACTGCAGTATACCGTTTATATATTATCTATTTTTTTTTTCTGGACAATACAAAATACAATAACCACGAAAAAATTTTTAATTGTTTATAAAAAAAAAAAAAAAACAATGTTATCGTAAACATTTTTCGAAAATTGAATTATTCGAAATTCTCAAACCGCCTCTCGTTTATTTTTGTTTCAGTGGACTAGGTGTCACATGTACTATCGTATAGGGTGTACACATTTATGTGTACAAAGTAGATATATGCGTGCGTATACGGTATAAATATTATTATCATAATACAGAATTATATGTACCGAAGGCACTGACCTCGAGTACGACTGACTTGGCATATCCCACGAGTAGGATATAAGCATCCATATGTTTTACACGGTTCATTACGTATTTAAATCATATTCATTCTCCATTCTACGGGTCCTTATAATATATACATATATATATATATATATATACCTATACATAGCAGATATTCTATAGCAGTATGTTTCATAAATCCCATAAAAATCTTTATAATGTTTCCACGAAAAATCAATAATTTTCCATTCGGTATATATTCTACCGTCATGTAGGCTGCTGCGGGTATAAGGATATTACATAATCAATGTAGACAATGTAAATAAATTGAGGTTTTTTCTTTTTTTTTTTATTGTCGAATCCACATAGCTATCGATGTATTTAAATTTAATTGCAATTTTTGAATCAAAATAACGTTAATTATGTTCCGAACGAAATAAAATAGTTACTAACCGATTTATGTGCAAAAAAATAGCATTGAAATTAGAATGGGTTAAGTTTTAAGTATTTTAACACCGATAAAATTCTTGACTGTTTTATTACATTTTTCCATTTCATTAAAAATAATTACTGAAAATGGTAATTTTGAAAAATTGTATATAGAATTTAGAAAAAAAAATATATTGAACAATATCAGTTATTTATGGATAATTAATACCTATTTATAAACGATTTTTTTTTTTTTTTTTTAGAACCGATTTTTGAAAATTACGTCTTAAAATTATAATTTCACATTATATTATATTTTGAACTGTAGAGTAAATGTTATAAATAAAGGTGCGTGTTATAGTGATAGGTAAGGCATATACAATGTGTTCCAAGAAGATTTGATAAATGCTACAACTTTTGTTCTGTTGTATATTTTTAGGTTTTTATTTTCGTAATAATTATTAGAACTGTGTGCTACAATTCTTATATTTTACATTTTTTTTTACAACTAAAATGAAAAGTTTTAATTTTTATTAAATTTTTTTTTTTATGATCTAAGAGACATTTTAGAATTAATTTTTAAAAAGAAATTTGGTGTTAGAAATATTTATTAATATTAAGTCGTAAATTTTTTACAGTTCTTTGAAGTTTACTAAAATTTAAATTATTTTCATTAATGATAAACAGCTACTAGGCAAGAGCGCTGTATAAATACTAACAGGGCCGTCCATAGAGGGGGTGTCTCATCTCTCTAACTCTAGAAAGCAGTCGGAAAATAGTAGAAAAAGTTAAAGGTTTTTTTTTTTTTGCTTATTCCCGTTTTGAATGAAGTATTTTGGAATTTGTTGGAAAATTATGCAGCAATAAAGTATTTTTCGGAACTTCAAGTCGGAGAACCATAAATTATTAAAATTTTAATCGGAAAATGGGAAAAAGTTGATAACCTTTTTGTTTTGCTTATTTAAAGTTTTTGAAGAGATATTATTTTTTTCACATTTTTACCTCCCCAAAAATATTTCATGGATGACCATGGGGTGGAGTACAGTACTTATAAGTTATATGTATGTATATTTATATAAATCATAAGAAATAACATACATAACATAGTTTATTATGTGTAATATGTAAACCTATCTTTTTAAATACCACTTTTTTTATAATACGTTCGAAAAAAAATTTTAAAATCACATTTCTCAAGAATAATTATTTTGAGGAGGTCCACAAATAGTGATAATAGATCTACAATATTCAACATTTCAAACTATTACTATTTAATACTTACATAAATAATTTAAATAATTATAAAAAATAAAGAAATAAATTAAAATATACCTTATACAAACATTGGCTCAAATAGCGGATAGGGCACCCACTACCAACACCCTTACCACTTGGGATCTAATAAATGACATAAATCAATTTTCTTCAAGAAAAAATATCATTCATATAATATAAGTATCATAATATTTTTATCGATTAAATTATATTATCAATGTTTAGGTATTTATCATTTTTCATATGGCTGTAATGTTGATTAGCAAGATATAAAAATTTGAATTTTAACAAACTTTAAGGCGGCTCTCTGCGGGCGTGTTTTAAGGGGTTATTGTATAGGCAATTTTTGAACAATGTGAAAATGCCGTGTATATGTGTGCGTGTGTAAATTAATATTAGTGTGTGTAAGCCCCGCATAAATAGCGATAACAAAAATAATTACCGTGGTCGACGGTGACGGGCCGGCTAAACATAATATTACGCACGCGCATGCACAAGTCATTTATTCATTAGATCAAAATATTCAAT
>JAIPRL010007960.1:0-21727 GCA_025469235.1 Pemphigus obesinymphae | reverse complement strand
TTATGAAGTTCGGTTCGGGTTCGATATTTTAATTGAATAGTTCGGTTCGGTTCGGGTTCGTTAAAATTTTAAAAAGTTCGGTTCGGGTTCGGTTCGATCTCAAAAATCTGGGTTCGTAACATCACTACATATTATAATATTAATTATATATATATTCTCATATATTATATATATTTTTTTTATAAATATAAAATTTAATTTAAATTTCCAATTTTATATTTTAATATAAGTGTAGTGGGTTTGCATAATAACAATACATTTCGATTTCGTATATTTCGTGTCGTATTATTATGCCAATCGTTACGAAAATGATATTTACCCGAGGCGCATTATAATACAATTAAATTGTGTGTATAGGTCCGATTTTGCGAATTTCTCGTTAATTTGTCATAAACGATTGTGGACAATTTCGCATTTGTGGAGGACATTTTTCACGGAAACGTTTCCAAACGACCCCTTGGCCACTATATAAACGCCGGACACACGTCGTAAAGGCACATCACCTCTTCAGTCGTCTAGTCGAACACATAACAAGGACTTCGCCAAGAATCGTCGAACATACACGCAAGACTTCAACAATAAGTCTACGCAAACGTATTTCACCGCAGAAAATTCACTAAACCTTCAAAATGTTCAAGTGAGTGTTATTATTATTATTATTATTATTATTACAATAATTATTAGCTATTTTATTTTAACTTTTTGGCTATGCGCAAACCTTACTTATATATAATACCCACGTTGGTCGACGACGGTAAATTATCCAAGTGGTTTTGGACACTATATTTCTTTTACGAGTAAGGGCTGTGCATAATATACTAAAATACTATATAAATCGAGAATTTCTATACAGTATTTATATTATTTATAATATTTTAATATCGGCCGGGCGTTAATACGATATATAATGGGTAAAAAGTTCAAATATAATCAATTGCAATAATGAAGTTACAATCTATAACTAATTTATGGTATTAAATTTAACGCAGATGAATTATTTTATTTTCACTAGGTTAAATATATACATATTATACTGTTTATAAAAACAAAATGTTATTAAAAAATACATTTTAATATTCTCTCTCGTTTAAATCGTGTATGGCTTAACTATAAATTACATTTTAATTTTAATTCTAAATTTTTTAACCATTTATTTATTTATTTTTCCTATTACCCATTATTCATTCATTTAAAATATTTTGGTTAACCAAATTTAAAAGTTGGGTATCGCTCTCTATATCATAATATATTATCTTCTTATTCTTCTTCTTCACCTACTCTCCAAACTATTTGTGGTTAGCCAATATAATATAATATATTATATTTAGTAAAATATTTAACATTCTTAATTAGAATAATTTTGCCACAAAAATTTGCCCGAATTATTTTATACATTTATATATACATACATATATATAATGTATTTAACCAAAAATAATTGAGAACTTAAAATAGTATTATTGTCTTAGTTATAACTCATTTTATATGTAGGGTCAGTTTATTTCTTGTTTTTCCTATTTTTTGTTTTTTATTTTTTAATATTACTATAAATACGAGTAGATACAAGTGTTTTAAATTAAATTGTATTATATAAATTAAGTATATTTTTCGTAAATTATAAATATTATTTCAATCGTACCTACACATTTAGTGTGAAAACGTATAAAAATTCAGATAGTACTCAGTCATATAAATGAATAAATTAATTTTCTTGAAAATATATTTATAAATGTATTAAATTATGAAACTAGCCCAATTATAGGTAGTATATAGCCTATAATTGATATTAATATATTAATATTATTATTATTTATATATTAATATAATTTTTAATTTCAAAACGTAATTTAATTTACTATCATACCCACATATAATAATTAATAATTATAAATTTAATGTGAAAATATTCTGATATTTAAATACATATATATATATATTATAATTTATTCTGATAAATGTGGTGAAAATTAAAAAAGTATATATATTTTTGAGGACCTATTTCTTATTTATTATCAAAAAAAACATTTTCCATAAAATATAGCTACTATATATGTGTATATTTTATGTAATACAATAAGGTAAAAATAATTATTTTTATAATTTTATTAAAATATAGAAAATAATAATGGCCGGGGCATGCTCTCCACTTTGGGCTAGAAAACTCAATATAAAATTTTTAATATTTATACACTTTCGTGTATTGTTCCACCAGCTTTGCGTTTTTTATGTAGAAATGTTCATACAACTTTTTTCGCTCATCCTTTTAAAACAAAATTGACACAGAACCGTAGATAAAGTTGAAATTTTTTTAAACTTTTTATTTATTTTTTAATAAGGGGGGGGGGAGGGTCGGACATTTGCTGACAATTGTTGACAATTTGGGGAGGACGGGGTCTAAAAAGACCAAACGTGTAATACTCGAATGCCCATAATTTCCCGATGGCATTAGGTGCGTTTAGATTGATTTTCAACACGTATATAATATGGTGTGTACATACTACGTTTTATGAACAGCGCAATCATCAGCGCCGTTCTCTTCCACGGACAATAATCCAAATCGCGTGTCTGTCATTTGCAGGTGCGCAATCGTTATCGCAGTCCTGGCCGCGTCGGCGTCCCTGGGCGGTTGCACACCAACCGCGCCCGGTGGTGCCGGCGGCAGCCAACAGCAAGAACCGAGCGTGGCGTCCACCAACTTCCACGGGCACAAGACGATGCACAAGCCGCCCCAGAACATCGTGTACATGCCCGCCGTGCACGAGGAACACGATCTACTGGGGTCCAGCATGTACGGCGCTCTGGATGCGCTCAGCGTCTCGAAGAAGATGGTCGGCACAGCGGTCGGCTATTTCATCGGCAAGTTGAAGTCGGTGGACGTGAAGAAAATCGTGAACATCGCGCTGTGCGGCGCCACCATCGCCGTCCTGGGAGCCGTGGCGGTCGTGGCCGTGTCCGGTCTCGTGTCCATCGTGTCCAGCGTCTACGCCATGGTGCCGTACTTCAACATCTTCTTCGGCCACGGCGACGTGCCGGAGTCGCACATGGACACCATCAGCGAGTTCGTCCTGGGCGCGTTCGACAAATACCACAAGGCGTAATACATTGCCGTCGTCGCGTCGGCGAGAACGCACCACGATAATATGCACAACATATGTTAAATTATTATTTTAATTTATTTTGTAATTTTTACGCGCCTATAATTTTCGTACTATGATAATATTATTTCGTCTGTATTCACGTATCAAATAATAAACTATAAATTATTATTATATTTAACCGTTCGTCAGTGATATTGAGAACTGGAGAACAGCACACATTTCACAGGGGGTTTGTTTGGTACGAGCAAATTTTCACGCAGATATGAATTCGCGTGCGACAATATGAGCGTGTCGTGAGAAACAAAAAAAAAACACTCAATGTAAACGGCAGTATAGCTATATTTATATTTATTCGACGTATAGGGTTGCCATACGTCTCCATTTAGCCGGGACACTATTGGTTTTGACTGAGAAAAACATGATTAAAAATTATATAATATCTATTTTCACATAGCCGCATGCATATATTAAAACACTTGCTCCAAAATATGCAGTTATTGGGTAGGTATCTGAAATTATATAAAAAAAAAAATGCTAATAAATATTAATTTTATAAATTAAATTTGTAACGCTAATCGATATCGACAAAAAATGTTTTTCGAATAGTTTAAAATATTTGAACAATTGTTTAAAGAACAAAATGTGAAATTGCAAAAACGTTACTTTCGAAAATCATTGGTTATCACTTATTAACTTTTGTACATTTTCATAAACTTGATGAAAAAGCAATATAGATGGACGTTGAATTTTCTTTTACTTGGCCTGATTCAAATATCGCAGTTAGGACACAATATGCTCTCATTCATGAATGTTTTAAGGGTCCTACAGAATGGACAATTTGGAAGATATGGATGACATTTGATATATTTACAGTAGTTGGTAACGATAACAGAATAATAATAATTAAACTAAGTTTTAACAACTATATCGAATTTTTGAATCTTGTTTTTTAAAAAAGATAAAAATAAATAAAAAGTCACAAAATTAAAAAAAAATAAATCTCTAAAGAACATTCCTGACCATTAAAAAAAACATTATTGATGATAATTCTAGTATACTAATGACGATCGGAAAATGGGATTACGTGTCTGATACGTGTCTTCAGCTAGAAAAGTTTTCAACGGAAATAATATAACATTTTATAAATCAAGAGAAATTTGGTTAAGTATTTGGATGGTGAAACTTTTACTTAAAACTATAGTATAATTTATTTTTTGTCTCGATTTTTTTAAAGTAAAATACGGTAACCCTAATTTAAGGGTCTGTCAATTAATTGAATACACACAGTTTTAAGCTAAAATGCTTCGTAAAAAATTTGCTAAACAGTTAACGTTGCTAAAATACCATAAAATGTTTATGCGTAGATTAGTAGTGACTACGTACTATATACTCGTATACCCTTTCCAATGAGAAAATGCACGGCTAGTCGTTCAAAACGACACAATGGCTATTAAAAATTCGCTCATGCGAAGAAGATTCATTTTCTGAGATATATATTTGACACGATTGGATCAGTCCAACATTTTTAAATTTATATATTATACCAAATTTAAAAGAGAATTTAAAGTATTATAATATATATATATAAATATAGAAAAAAAGGACTCCTCCGTATGTTTTACAATTTGTGTAGGTATAAAAAAGTGTATTTATTATTATATACAAACCTTGGGACTTATAAAAAAAATAAATTAATTCCATCGAATTTTTATCTTACACCTTATAAGTTGTGGATAATTCGTATGTAGAATATAACATATAGGTCCTATATATTCAAAACTATGTTTTTTTTTTTTTTTTTTAATAATTTTATTATTGATAGTTATTCAAAGTGTTTCCGTATGTATCCCGGGTAGTTATATGTGTAAAACGTCAAAAAAGAACATAAGAACATATGGGTTTTGTTTAAAACATATTTTGTTTTAAACATTGATAAAAAAACATTTGTTTAAAACAACGTTTTTAGTACGTTTTTAATGAAACAATCTATATTTTAAAAATTATTTAAATCTAGGTACCTGCATAAAATATTTATAGTGATGCCATTATGGTTTTGTATTTTTAATAACAATTTATTTTAAAATTCTTCGTTCCGGGCCTTAAAATAGATAAGGATATCGAGTCTTAATAGGCAAAAGGACATTTCAAAGCCTTTTTTTTTTTTTTTTTAAAATTTTGACAATATTGTTCAGTAACATAGAAAACGATTTAGAAATCTAAGTATAATAGTACAAGGATAGGTATATAAAATATTTCATCTTGTGTTTGTGTATATATAGGTTTAATAATCTTTTGTCTTTATATATATTATATGTACGTATTAATATGTACCTACCTAATTTTTATTAATTTTTTTATTATTATTCTATGTTTATTATTATTATTAATTTACTTATGTTATCTATTTATTTTTGTTCTATTTAGTGTAAACATTTTCTTTCTTTAATTTTTCTTTCAAAATAGGGTTTTTTACATGAACAGTATCTATAGGAATATTCGAATCGTCGTGACGTTTTAACCGAATCGCCATGAATTTTCTTACTGAAAAGAATAGTTAACATAGTCACTAATCTTCGTATAATTATTTTATGGAATTTTAGTGATGTTTACTGTTTAACAGATTTCAGTTTAAAACTGTGTAAGTATACAAATTTCATCATTTTGTTCCTGTATCCTCTATGCTATTCACTCACTTTTTAAGGAGTTCTGTGTAGGCAATTATTATAAGGATTTATAAAAAATGAAAATCTTACAATTTAAAAACATTTAATTGTATTTTAAAAGTAATTGAAAAAATAGTCATATATCAGTACTATTTTTATAATTGTTGTGTTATCATGATATTTGTTAAAAATCTGACTCACGATCTATAACTACAATTTCTTTCTTTGTAATCGGACAGTGAAAATGTAAACAAAATATGTAAGATGAGAATATTTACTGTGCCTGAGAGTAGAATTTTATTTTAATATATTTATTTAAAAGCCGTGATTGAAAATTGTAAACATTAAAAATTTAAAAAAAAAAAAAACAAAAATTTTTCAATACATGACGCTCCACATATGCATGTGTTTTAACGACTTTAAAACACGTTCTGGCTTTCTAAGTTAACCTTCTCTGCTGGTTTTCATACGTTCAACATTTAAACAGAACATGATAGATGAGAATATTTACTATAGACGAACATAGAATTTTCTTACTTAAAACAAATTTTTAGGATATATTTTTCGATTTGAAAATTTGGAAATTTGACGTTTTTCAATCACAGATTTTAAACGTTTAAATATACTTATTGAAAAAAAAAACTCTACATCTACTCGATCTTATTTTAAGTTCTCATATTTTACTTGGTATAATTATTTTTCTTTTGTGATAAGTTTTCATCAAACGGTGATCAGAAAACCACAAGTAGTTTTCGAACAGAACACCTTAAAAATGGTTGGTATGGCGTTCACATTGTGTATTTTTTACAACACACCGACCACCATTTTGTGGCACGCTAATGTTTACATATACGTATGCATGGTTGCCTAAGCCAAACCCCTATAAAATATCGGACGCTGTTTAGAAAATAATAATAGCGTAAACGGACTCATAGACACTTAAATACAATAATTTATAGTTTATTATTTAATATATAAATACAGAAAAAATAATGTTTTGTAAAAATTACAATAAATAAAATAATAACATGTTATAAAATATATATTATTATATTGTCGTGCGTTTAAATCGTTAACGACACTACTACGCCTTGTGGTAGTTGTCGTATTTGTCGAACGCGCCCAGGGCGAAATCGCTGACGGTGTCGATGTGCGGTTCCGGCACGTCGCCGTGGCCGTAGAAGAGGTTGACGTACGGCACCATGGCGCAGATGCCGGACACGAGCGACACGATACCGGACACGGCGACGACCGCCAAGGCTCCCAGGACGGCGATCGTGGCGCCGACTAGTGCGGTGTTCAGGATCTTCTTCACGTTCACCTTCTTCAGCATGCCGATGAAGCAGCCGACCGCTGTGCCGACCATCTTCTTCGAGATGCTGAGCGTCTTGAGCACACCGTACACGCTGGACCCGAGCAGATCGTGGCCCTCGTGCACAGTGGGCACGTACACGATGTTCTGGGGCTTGTGCATCGTCTTGTGCCCGTGGAAGTTGGTGGACGCCACGCTCGGTTCTTGCTGTTGGCTGCCGCCGGCACCACCGGGCGCGGTTGGTGTGCAACCGCCCAGGGACGCCGACACGGCCAGGACTGCGATAACGATTGTGCACCTGCAAATGACAGACACGCGTTTTGGATTATTGTCCGTGGAGGAGATTTTATTTACAAGACATGATATGACTACTATATATGCTATTTTTAAAACGTCTAAAACTATACACCTCAAAAATCTATAATTAATACCATCGTGAAATTATGATTATTCGTCAAAATCCGACTGCGAAAAGATTTTAAAAAGCGTTTATTATTATTTTTTTTTTTTTAGTCGAACGGCCTCTAAAATCAAGTGTATTATATTAAACGTTATTCGTGTCAACGATTTTAAGTGAAACTATTATATTTAAGACCGTAATAATATGATACTGGCCAAGCTGAACAATTTTTCAATTTTTTTTTTTTTTAATAATCAATATATATATAGGTATATGAAATAATATAAATTTTAGAATTACAGTTACTTTTAAATTTAGTAAACTTGAATATTCTTTAAGTATATAGATTTTAGAGTAATATAAATTATATTTTTTATAAAGAAATTGTTAAAAACTTAGAATTCAGATTATAATGTAATTTACGGTTAATTTAAATCGTACATTTAAATGAAAAATAATTTTAAAATTCGTTTTTATAAATAGAATACATTTAATCCAGCGGAAATAAAGTAAATACTAAACTAAAAAATGAATTCCATACGTTAAATTTATTATTAAGTTCCATATATTATTACTTAATTGAAATAGACTTTATTTTAACTTTTACCGATTACTTATTTATGCCCTGCGATATTGAATTATTATAAATACTCCACAAAATTTCTCGATTTATATAATTTAGCCCTTACTCCATATTAGTGTAAAAGAAAGTGTCCAAAACTACGTGGATAATATGTGTTCGTCGGCCAATGTATAACTAAGGTATAGGTATGCTCGGCCAAAAATTTAAAATAAAATAGCTAATAATTATTGTAATAATAATAATAATAATAATAATAACACTCACTTGAACATATTGAAGGTTTATTGAATTTCCAGCGACGAAATATTTATGTTTGGATAGACTTATTGAAGTCTACGTGTGTATGCTTGATGATTCTTGTCGAAGTCCGTGTTATGTGTTCGACGAGACGACTGAAGAAATGATGTGCCTTTTCGACGTGTGTCCTGCGTTTATATAATGGCCAAAGAGTAATTTGGAAATCTATCCGTAAGTAGTATAAATGTCCCCCACAAATGCGAAATTGTCTCCAATCGTTTATAACACATTAACGAGGAATTCGCCACATCGTACCTACACACAATATTATAATGTGCCATCGTGTTAAAATGATTTTACATAATTTTCGTAATGATTGGTATAATAATGGGTGATACGAAATTGCAATGCATTATTGTATTATTATAATACGAATTTTCACGACACTAAATATATTGATTAAAAAGTAATACATTAAGTTGAAATTAAATTATATAAAAAAAATCATCTCGTTATCAATATATAATATATATATATATATATATGTAATATGTATGTTATTTTGATTTTTTCATGAAATAATACGTACGAAATCCGAAATTTTACATAGTAAGGACGGCTAAACTGTAGCTCGGGTCTACCGTGTAAGACGCAAAACATTTTTACTAATATGTATAAAAAAAAATAAAAAATTTTTATATTAATATAAAATGTAAAAATAAGTATTTGAAAATGTAATAATTATTAAATTATAATTTTAGTTATTACAAAAAATATACCTATAGTGTTTTCGAATTTAAAATATTTAAATAGGTAATTTTTCATATTTTCCACGTATTTGTTGAGTACCTTTTTTTCTACTGTTGGTCCGAATATATTTTTCATTATATTTTGCGGCTCGCGGTCTCTTCTCGCTGGCCTCCCCTGTAATATATAAGTACACATTATTAATGGAATAATTGAAATACACTGACGAGGAAAATGTTCTAAATCAAACGTTTACTTTTTAATAGAAGAGCCAAAAAAATTATTTTTATTTAATCATATTAAACGATGATTTATATATGAAAAATGATAATGGCGAATTTTCGAAGACTTTTGAGCCATTGCAGTTGTTCGATAAAAACATACATAGTTGCCTATATAGGAGAACCAAATATTATTTAATAATACTGAAGTTGAAATAATGTTGTTTTTTCAACCAAAAAAAAATAAACGATTACGAATTATGAATACTACCCAATATATATACCTAGTATAGCTACCACAATAATAGCCAATAGTTATATGTAAAAACAATATTTGAAAATTTTTTCTATAGTTTGTTTATTTTATTTTACTGTATAAAAAACTAAAAAAATTGACTAAATAACTATTTTATAATATTTTTAGATTATTGTTTAAAATGCGTTTAAAAATCTGAATTTATTACGATCGCCATGTAGGTTTTCCTTATTTTATTTTTTTCAAGATTGAATCTAGAAGATTGGTGAGCGTTATGAGAAAAAATTAATTAAAATTTTACTTTATACTTTTAAGTGCCCTATCACATATTGATATTTATGCAGAGATCAGTATGACATATATATCATAATAATATAATATACTATAATAATAATAATATAATATATATCACTTTGTTTTTATATATAAATGCAGTGCCGCAAAAACCGCAGGGGCAGCCGGGGCAATGCCCCCGTAAAATGGCCCCTTGGAGTTTGTTAGGGGCCCCATCTAAAAATTTCATAATAGATAAATTTACTATTAATATTAATTATAAATAAACTGTAGTAAGAATGCAGTACGTAGATTTGCTATGTTATATACATATGATTTTCAGGCTTTAAAAAATCACCATTAATACCTTTGTATAATTTATGAGTTGTGGACCTATGAAAAAATATTATGTTTATAGGTCTTGGGGTCGGGGGCAATACTAGCAGGGGCAGAGGGGAAATTTCCCCCCTAAAATGAACTCAGTCGGTCAAATCACCATGCCTGCAGTCGGCTAAATGACTAAATATAATCAAATCAGAAAAAAAAAATGAAAACTTTTTTTTTTTCAACTATAATAAGGTAGGTAGGTAGATTTTCGATACGCCCCTGCTTGGGGGCCCCAAGAATCCTAGTTGCGGCACTGTATAAATGTCTAACAAATGGTAATTAGTACGTACCGCGATTATAAGATCTGAGGCCCGTCGTGTGTGTTGGCGGAAATCGAGTTGAATTATTGGGACGGGGGCCTAAGACTATATAAATATAAGTAAATATTTCAGACATGTAATTATAAATAACTAATAAATTAAGTTATCTAGTATTTTCAACAATATTATCGAGTTATGATTTTAAAAAAAATTTAAATGCTTTAAGTTAAAAAATAACAGTATTTCCAAAAAAAATAAGAGATACACTTAATTATACCTGTAAATCTCAAATGTTATATTGATTCGCACAAAAAAAAAAATTATTTAACTTAAGTTAATAAGTTATTTTTTTAACTTGACTTAACCAAGTTGAAAAAATCATTAACTTGCCCAACATTGGTAATCTATATAATGCGAGTATATTCAAAACTATATATTTAAAAGTATATTTAAAACTATACCAATTTGTGATGATATTATGGGGGGTATTTTTATTTTATTTTAATATCTGTGTATTGGCTTAAATATATAATACAATTGTATTTTTCAGTGAGCAAATATGGACTTGAAAATCGTAATTTTACTTTTTTAGTTCAGTTTCACTAGTCAGTGCTTATTGCAGTAATGTTAAGATCTACAAAACTTATAATATGCCATACCGAGTTAGATATTTTTCTCATCATCATTTTATTGGAAATGGTTTATTGTAATATTATTTAAAATATTAAAATACCTATATATATATATAAACTAAATACCTATCAATTTTAGAAATTATAATTGTTAATCTAGATTATTTTTCATAGTTAATATATTTTAATAATTATTATTGAATTTAATTTCATTAGTCTTTATTTAGTTAATAAATGAAACAAAACTATTTACTTTACTATATGTTTCACCCAGTAATTTATATTGTTATAGCAGCTAATGTAGTAATGATCAACGACGTGATTACGTGATAATACAATGTATAAAAATCATATAAGCATGTATTTAATTTACTTTCTCCATTATTACGGAGAAATAATAATAATTTACGTAGTTGTATAATTTTAAATACAAAACTTGTTGGATGTATTTAAAATGTAATTAAGAGTACCTACTAAATATTTAGTATAAGTATATACATATGAGATTCGGATGTTTATTATCTGTTTAATAAAATATATAATACAGAATTTTTAAATTAAAAGTATTTTCTAAACTAATTATTTTCATCAATGTTTAAAAACAGGTATTTTAACATTTAATGTTGTACGCCAAATATCAATATGGTTTTTGATATCATTATTTTATTTGTTTTTTTTTTTTTTTTTTTTTTTTTAAATACATGTTTTAAACGAAACTTTTAAAACATATGAAACCTGAGTAATAACGTTAAGGACATATATTTCAATTCAAAATCGTAATTATTTGTGATTTTAAATCAAATAATTGTTGAGTATAAATCGTTAAACTTATACAACGTGTATTAGCGTGACGCTATTAGTTATAGAAAAATATGTTCAAAACGAGGTGTTGCATTGAAATTTATGTATATAGGCCATAGGTACTATCTTGTATAAGCCCTTTAGCATTTTTTATAAATATTTAAATCTATCATTTCAACTAGGTACATTTATTCCATTTGCATCATCCCGTAATATTTTTATGAAAAAATAATTCGAAATAATCACCCAACGCATTTTTTTTTTTTTTTGTAGATTAATATTGGTCAATAAAGTACTTCCTGAACACCTCAAATTTAATTTTTGATTCAATAGTAACATTCGTGTAAGACAATTAGTTTTCATTATTACCTATAATAATTTTATGAAACTAAATTTCGGGATGCATGCAATATAGGTACAAATATACAATGCTGAGCAAGTTAATGAATTTTTTTTAACTCAGTTAAGTTAGTAGAAAAAAATAGTCAAAGTTTAAGGTTAATAGTAATTTTTTTCTTATCGATTACGTTAAGTTAAAAAAAAAAACATTTAAACTTAAGTTAAGTTAATTTTTTTTTTATACGAGTCAGTATCATATTTGAGATATACAAGTATAATTAAGTAGTTATCTATTATTTTTTTGGAAATACTGTATTTTTTAATCTTAAGTATTTTAAAATTTTTAAATACATTAACATAATAATATAGAAAATACTATAATATACATTTAAAAAAAATTATTTTTAAAATTAACAACAAATATGTTCATAAAAATGTTTGATTAGTAGGTACCTAAAATTTTCTTCAGAATTCTAACAAATGGAAATCGCTCATTGCAAATGAGTACTTACCTAAACATTGATTATCGTTTGGAAATGTAATATATTCCTTACTTTATATTACATTATTATTATATAATATATAGATTATAGATATTCTTGTTTTATCATATATTTTCGCAAATAAATATTCTCATTATATAATAATTATTAGAAACGACAAAAAAAACTTTATTTTTATTCAGCCATTTTGATAATAGACACAATATGAAATCAAAATGTATCAATTATTTCAAAAGTTAACTTAACTGAGTTTTAATTAAAAGTAACTGTTAACTTAACTTTTAACTTATTAACTCGTTAATGTCCACCATTGCAAATATTACAATATTATAAAATAATAGCATTTAAGTCATATATATACATATATATATACCAATGACTTGTATAACAACTACCATTAAGTATAAACGTGTATAATATATGCCTATATAATACGAGTAAGTAAATAAATTACTAACTCCTTTATGTACAGGTATTATAGTAATCAGAATAAATTTGACGAGATAAAATAAAAATAATATAGATAATATCGATTACAAATTATTATGATTATACATTAATTTATTTAAATATATTAATTATTTCTTGACACAGTATACAGTATACACTAATTAAAGATAAATCGTTAAATATGTATTTATAATGAAATGATAATTTTTATGGCCGAAACATATTTTGTTTTTATTTTCCAGAAAATTTTGTATATTTTGGTGCAGGAAAATGGAATAAAAATTGAAAAGAAGGATAGGGCTTACATAAACAATCTTTGTTTAATGGATCGTTTAAATCGATATTTAACGCAAGGAATTAGTTTTCAAAAAAAAAAAAATAGTATAATGTTTATTTCACCAATCTCCCTACAAAACTAATCAAAATATGAATAAAAACCATACATAAAATAATTGTTTATAAGTGTCTGTTGCAATAAATATTACTTGTACCATGAAAGTGTTTATGGTATCTATACACCAGTGTCTGGAACTATTTGTTCCATTACAAAACTATAAAATATATACATATTATAAAAAATTAACATAATTATTTAAATGACAGTGGCTAAATTGAGAAGAAATAGAAAGGAATTACTTAACCCCAATTCATTTTACCATATTTTTTTAAAGAAATAAATAGATATACAAAATATTATGAATAGTTATATGCTATTATTAATATGGTATTCTTAAGATGTCATCATGGTTACGATTTTTAAGGGGTTTTGTATAGGCAATTTTTAATGAATTTTAATATAATGTAATAATGTGTAATTACGATATTTGTTAACAAAACTCTTTTACAAGAAATATGTTTTTTCAGCCTATAGTCGTAATTATGAAACTCAATTTTTACACAATATATTATATACGAAATTATCTGTGTTCTACCGTTGTCCTTTTTTCGTTAGCGCGAATAAAAGTTTTGCCGTCTGTTGTGAATCCCTACACATTTTAGTTGCTTAAAAAAAATTATTCAATTCATATCCAAACTCAAAAGAGAGGTTACTGTTCAAAAAAATTTTGTTTTTCATGGCACGTGCGGACAAAAAGGGTTAAAATTTGAAATTTTCAAAAATAGCGTAATAATTATTCCTTTAGACAGTGAAAAAAACCTGATTCAAATTCAAAGTCTTAGGTTCGAATTGTTTCCTATTAACATTATCGTTGAATACATTGTATACATTCACACGCGCACACACACACACACACACACGCACACACACGCACACACACACACACACACACATATCTATATCTATATATATATGTTTATATATTATATAATATGTATATATCAATAGTTGTATGATTGTCAAATATCGACTCAAAGAATGTGTTAGGACTTTACCCTATTTTGTAACACAAGACATCACGTCCCCTCTGACGGCTGTCGTGTCGTATCGAGTCAAGCAGAACATTGCCATAATTGTATTCGTATTTACTTTTTCTGTGTTTAATCTTTCTAACAATTTAATAAATTATAGTTATAAATTTCCACTGCGTGTTCATTTTCTCATTTGTACTAGGTATTTATTTTATTCGTTAAGGAGACGTCCATATAACACATCTATAAAAATTCATCAAAAAATGATTTTTACGAAAACCAATAACTTTTTTAAGATTTATACATTTGTTGTGTCACATTTAAAAAATTATTTAATCAGTCAATATTCGTAGTTCATAAAATATTTAGACTACGTATACAATATATTGAAATTATTTTTTATTTAATTTTGTTATCATTGCCTGCTATCGTTAGGAAATTATGACTAGAACTAGGTAATGTTTTCATTTTCATTAGTTTCAAAAATTGAAAAGAAAGGTAGGGTTTACATAAAAAGTATTTGCTTAATGGATCGTTTAAATCGATATTTAATGCAAGGAATCAGTTTTCAAAAAAAAATAGTATACTGTTTATTTCACCAATCTCCCTACAAAACTAATCAAAATATGAATATAAACCACACATAATATAATTGTTTATAAGTGTCTGTTATAATAAATATTACTTGTACCATGAAAGTGTTTATTTTATCTATACACCAGTGTCTGGAACTATTGTTCCATTACAAAACTATAAAATATATACGTATTATAAAAAATTAACATAATTATTTAAATGACAGTGGCTAAATTGAGAAAAAACAGAAAGGAATTACTTAACCCCAATTCATTTGTTTTTTAGGGCACGTGCGGATAAAAAGGGTTAAAATTTGAACTTTTCAAAAATAGCGTAATAATTATTCCTTTAGGCAGTGAAAAAATCCTGATACAAATTCAAAGTCTTAGGTTCGAATTATATCCTATCAACATTATCGTTGAATAAATTGTACACACACACACACACACACACATATATATATAATATAATAAGTATATATGTCAATAGTTGTATGATTGTCAAATAGCGACTCAAAGAATGTGTTAGCACTTTACCCTATTTTGTAACGCAAGACATCACGTCCCCTCTGACGGCTGTCGAGTCGTATCGAGTCAAGCAGAACATTGCCATAATTGTATTCGTATTTACTTTTTCTGTGTTTAATCTTTCTAAAAATTTAATATATAACACATCTATAAAAATTAATCAAAAAATGATTTTTACGAAAACCAATAACTTTTTTAAGATTTGTACATTTGTTGTGTCACATTTAATATCAGTTATATAAATTTAATTAGTCAATATTCGTAGTCCATAAAATATATAGACTACGTATATAATATATTGAAATTATTTATTAACAATGTACCATAATGTGTAATATGTATATGCTATATCCATATAAATATTATATATCGAAAAATATGTTTATAGATTTACAGTATTCTTTATCTTTTATCTTATTTGGTTTAAATCTAAATTATTTGTAATTATTATTATCATAAAAAATATTAGATCATTACTTAAATTGTATACCATTTCTGAATCAGCATTCGCAGTCAAACATTGGAAAAAGAACGCATTACAATTTACAACTGCTCAGTTTCTAACTGGTACGACTCATTTGCTGCTATACACTGCTCCTTTGCCCTATAAATTTGTAAAACCTTAATACTAACACGTTGCACCTAGCTGAAAACATATAATATACAATTACCTATAAAATATTAAAATTTAATTTTTAATTGGAATAAGTGGATATTATATTTTATAAAATATTATTTGTTACTGCGCATATAAAATAATATTAGATACTCTTGAAAAATGTCGAAAAAATATTCTATTTCCACTGGGAATAGAATATATAATCTTAGTGGACCGATTCATGTGTAATTTAATATAAAATACCTGCACTCAGATATAGGTAGCGAGTAGAAATCGGTCCATCATCCCTTAAGTTTTCGAACAATATAGTGTATACGAATAAGAAGTCATTATTTTGGATTTAAAAGTAAAGATAAATCATCGCATTAGAAATTCGATGTTGAGCAAAGTTCGATTTAATATTAGAAAGAAATATTTATTTCACTTGTCTCATATTATTTACTATCCAAATATATGCATACTTTTAAAATGCATTTAAATAATACAATTAAAATTGGCCGGAGTCTGCTGGTCACTTACCATCTGAGTAAATTGTACATATACTATTATACGTATAAATATTGAAAATTGAAAATTGAAAAATTAATTAATTCAAAAAATGTAATACTATTATACAAACAAAAATAAATATATATTATAAAAAATAACAATATTTAATATATAGGCCTATATGATAATGGTTAATGACCTAAAAAGTAAGTATGTAAACTAATAAATACTTTTCGAAGACACTGTATCATCCATATTGACACAGTAGGTATATAAATTATAATAGAACTAAAAAATTAGATACTCGTTCGATTGTTCAAATTAACGTATATTGAAAATTGAAACTGAACATATAGTTCAAGTGGCAAAATAAAACAAAATATTGAAAAAATGAAATAGGTACATAAACAATGCAATGATAAATCATTGAAAAATTATAATTATAATTACACTTAACAATTTTAATAAATTGAGTAATATTTTGAATATACTTGTATAGTAGTCGCTAATTGCAATTTTTAAATTAAGATGTAGTAGTGTAATATATTTAATTATATATTATAGTTTCAATAATTACTCACCATTTTTCATAGTAATATTTAAAAATGTGACATTCCGGGTAAACAAGGAAATTTCCACCTGAAATAACAAATATAGATTTCGCCCTTAGAGCAGTGATGTACATAGATATACCTGGTTGAACTTTCTACTTTCACTAAATATAGAATTAACATTTATAAGGTCCAATATTAATGTAAAACCCAGGGAACATAGATAAAAACATTTTATAATATTTGTTTTCGAGTATTGACAATACATAAAATGAGCAAATATTAATTCCGGAATAAATAAGTGATTATATAGTACATATTTCAATACCTACGTTTGACGCATGACCTAATATATATAGGTACCTAATAATATTTTATTAATGAATAAACACCTGCAATCGTAAAAAATAAAGACATTTTTGTATTTGAAATGCATGCTGTATGATTATACTTAGGTGTGCCTACTAAAATGTATTTTTGAAACCAACCGTCAATCTATCAAGTAGATATAACTTAGGTATGTAGTTATCGATGATTTAATAATAATATATACATTAAATTTATATTTGTATCAGTATGCACTATTAACTCTAATTATTTTATTTTTATTAAACTATTATTTTGTTTCATTTTACTAGTTGTACCTACATACCTAGTTAATGAGATCAGTGAAATGACGACCGTATTAATTATGGAAACTCTCCAGCTATTCATAATAATCATAAAATTCGTTGGATTTATAAATATTTCCTATACCTTAGAAACCGGGTTGTTAATACGAAGCACGGATTCGACGTATTATTTTCTGGAAGTGACGCGAATGTGTGTGTTAGTAGTGTTCACTTACATAGTCAATGATTTGGGACCGTTTTATATCCGAAAGTTAAATATCATTAGATTTTGGTTTCATGTCATCATTGCTAGAATAATGGAGAAATGGACCATAAAGTATGATCAATTTAAGTTTGTATTTATGTAATAATTAATATAAGGAATACTCTCGAGTCTTTTTCTCAAAAGGCCGCAACACCAATGAAAAATCGACCTAAAACTTAAAAGCTTGACAAAACTGTGGGATTCTGACAAGTCGTATTTCAATCCTGAAAACTGTTTTGAATTCATCAGTTTGTCTTCTAGAGATCGATCGATCGAGGCGTTTTTTTAAATTTTATTTTTTAGTCTTGTTATATTTATCATTAAAAATCGCAAGTTTTAAACATTGGTTACATTTTAATCTGTTATAATAAAGAAATAAGCCTCGATCAATTTATAAAAGACGGGCCGACACATTCATATCTGATTGTAAATCCAAATTTCTAAAGCTCTATAATTTTGTCACGCTTATTGGTCTTTTAAGCGGAAATATCGTGATTACACAACAATATAAGGTAATACGGGTTATTTTTAGATTAATTATTTATTTTCTATTAATTATTAAATATTTCTAAATTGTTAGATTTTTATTTTTCTTATTATATCTTAAAAATTGCCTATACAGAACTCCTTAAAAATGGCAGATGTTGCGGCCCCTTAAGGTTTTTAAACAATGCGCATTCCCTCAAACTAATTAATATATAAACTGAATATTTGCCCATTGATAATAATATGCTACATATATGTTACCGGAAATGTTAACAATCAGGAAATGATGACAATTCCTAATTCACTAATGAAAATGAAAACATTACCTAGTTAATTTCCCAACGATAGCAGGCAATGATAACAAAATTAAATAAAAACAGTAATTATAATTGATATTTTTACATAATTAATTTTGTGTTATTATCATTATTATTAAAAATGTGTACTATTAAAATAATAATATAATACAATTATAGTAGTTTCGGTTATTATTCATTTTTATTCTCACTCGCTCATAGTAAACTTCCGAAGCATTTTGAATTACACGTTCTGAAAGCTGACCTGCAAGCACACCTGTTTGTCTTGCATTTCTGCTTACAGTGGCACCGGGTATAGGCTTGGGCCTCAGCTAATACACTGTTCGTGGCAGTTGCTTTACGGATTAAGTTAATAAGGAAATATTTTATTGATCACAAAATACGTAATAAAAGAAAAATTTTAATTTTTTGTTACAAAATATAAATTACCTGATATGCATAAAAATACATAAAAAATTAGAAATATGCACATTTTCTCCCTAAAATATGCGAAAATATGCATTTTACAATTTTGTTTTTAAACTCGTCGTTGTCTAGAATGGATTTTTGAGTGAACTGCTATAAATTAAAACCATATAGAAAAAAAGCCGGTCAGTAGGGGCTGGAAGCACTTCGCTCGTTGGGTATCAGTAGGGGTGCATGTACTCCGCTAACTGGTTATAATACTCTTGATGGATGTATTGCATTTGAAAGATAAATCATTGCATTCAATAAAACGATTCTGAGCGTAGCTTCGGTGTAGTATACAGAACTCTTAATATTAATTATATACCTACTCAGTACCTACTTATGTTTAATAATACATTGAAGATCAAATATAGAAATAAATATGATCTAGTGTGACCTTATGCTAAATATTAAATTTTTTCAGATCTCAAAATATCATTTTACCAATTATTTGGACTTAAATACCTCAAAATTGATCATTTTGTCGAAAAAATGAAAACGACTATAAAAAAAAATTGTGAATACGGATTTTCGAGATTTTTGAATGTAGTTAGAGTAACGTATATATACGCTGTATAAAATTTTCAGGCCTTAAAATCCAAAATTACTCGTTTTAGCACTTAGAAACCTCGAAAACTAAAATGTCTATAAATAGGCCAAAATTGCAAAAAAAAAAAACTTAATCAACGTAAATGTATTACAAAATTAAATATTGGATAGAAATTTCAAGATTTTCAAGTCATTATTTTCGAAATTACGAAAAAATGAAAAATCTCGATTTGACGAAACCATATATTTGCAGTTTTTTCATCAATTATTTTTAGTTTGTCCTTACGCATTAAAAAACTATTGAGAAAATCGAAAAATGACCTCATTAAAGTACTGACTAGATGAAATTTCTTACAGGAAACCATGTATAAGCATGTAAAGTTCGGAACAATCCTTCTGGTAGTAAATTTGTTAACAGAGAAAAAATAAATAAACATCATTGTAAAACCACTAGCTCCCTCGCTACGCTCAGAATGTAAAATATGCAACTTCCGAGACTAGTGATAACATTGTCTAATACATCATGGATATGTTGACAAAAGCCAACAAAATCATCGGTTTCTAAAATGTTCATGAATTGTCATCATTTCCTGAATTGTCAAACATTTCCGGTAACATATATTATATATTATATTATATACACATATTATATAAATAAACTTAATTTAAATAGAATTATGTTAGAAATATACATACCATAGATTAAGAATACTTAATCTGTGTATGTACTTTTAAAATATAGTTATTAAAAATATTTTTTTTGGACAAAGACAGGAATATATTTTTATCTATTTAGACTGATAAACGGACTGATCACGTTCGATCGAAAAATGTCACTGTTACCGTCGCCGACGGTGGTACGCCTGCACGTGCCGAGCACACGGAGTTGGTGTATTACGTTCATGGTATACGTAACGTACAACCTCACCGTACAAGTATACATGACCGTGTACGCGAGTTACGAGATGGAGTTTGGCTACGTGCTCGAGTTTCTGTTCCATGCACCGAGTGCCATAGACTTCGTGATCACGTTCATCGCGTGCTTTTATCTCACTAACCTGGCGTGTAGGTTCCACGCGTTGAACGCGTCTTGGAAACGGTTGCCCGCCGGATTGGCGGCCGAACCCGGCGGATGGACGCACGCGGAGATAGCCGCACAGGCGGAGTGTGTGCGATTGTTGCACGCCGACCTGTCCGACCTGCTGCGGATGTTTAGTCTGAGCTGCGGCCCGATGGTCTTGGTGTACCTCGTGTTCTGTTTCATTTACCTAATAAAGGATTTGTTCTTCGTGTTGTACGTAAACCACAAGTCGACCAATTTGGCCGCATTCGATCATACGCTGATAATGTACGTACCGTTGGTCATGTGCTTGCAGTCCGCCATTTTCGTGACAGCGATTGTCAGTATCGCTACGGTGGTCGATGACGAGGTTAGGCGCAAGGGTCGTATCCCGATTCGCCGACGTTCCATTTTGCCGACGATTTGGATCCCGTTTCGCCGACGTTCCATATAATTGTATACAGGCGTTGTGTCCGTATGCCTGTCCACTTATTTTGGACCCCCCCCCCAAGTACACCACACACCTTCGATATTGTTATTAAAGACACACAAGAAAAATCAAACTACTATACGAAAAACTAACTAGACTTTTTTCGTCGCCGTGTTCCTCACGATTTCTGTTTAAAAATATTTATTTACCCAATCCGGTTAATAATACGAATTAATATTAATTAATATTTAATAATAATAATTAATAAAT
>JAIPRL010007959.1:0-21727 GCA_025469235.1 Pemphigus obesinymphae | reverse complement strand
ATGATTTATCATTGCTTTCAAATTCAATACATTCACCAAAAGTACCCGGCCCAGTAGCGAAGTGCATCCACCAATACTGACACCCGACGAGCGAAGTGCTTCCACAACCTACTGACCGGCTTTTTTTTTATATTCTTGTATTATTAACATATTTGGGTAGAATGTTTTAAGCAGGAATTTTGTTGCAATGAGATTTTCTGGCATATTTTTTCTTGTAGGTACTTTAATGAAATCATTATACGGTTGTTATAATAGGTTATTAATGTTTAAGAAAATGTACCAAAATATTTTGGTAAAGTAAACTATTGTTATTTACATCTAACTCCATAATAATGATTTTAAAAACTATAAATGTTCACAAGAACGAATATAAACACAAATTAAACCTAAAATTGTTGTCCCTATATTTATCAATTTAAAATATTCAATTTTGTAAGTCCCAAATAGGTTAATTTAAGGTTTTAAGATCTTAAAATTCAATACAAGTTTCAGTCGTAAAATATTATAACTATATTCATACTTCAATAATAGTTTATTATAATATTTTATTATCATCATACAAGTTTTTAGGAAAAAAATATGTTATTTCAATAAAATATGATAATTTCGATTATGCTATCTTCATTTTTAAATAATTTTCATAATGACGAGTTAAAGTCAAATATGGATTTTAGTAAAATATTAATGTTATAACAATTATTAAATAGGTTTTGTTTCTAAATTTTGGCTATTTATAGAATATTTATATATTTTTATTTATTTTAGGTTAGATATTTAAAGCTTATCATACACTGGATAATAATAAAATCTTGGGTTCTTAATATTAAATACTTAATATATTAGATATTATTTATCATTGATTTTAATTTCAATATATTTACTACCAATATCTTACCAGACTATTGAAATTAACTCACCCTCTACTGACCAGTTTTATAGTTTTATTTTTTATACATAACGAAAGATGAAAGGTTAAATTTTATTATAAATTAATGTTGTTTATTTATTATACATTAAGTATTTGATCTTTAATAATATTAATTTATTATTAAATAAGAACATCATAGGTTTATTATACCGTTTATGTAATTTAAAATTTATATATATTGTAAATGTATAATAATATATTATAAGTACACTTACCATGACTATCTGTAAATATTAATCAATACTTGAAAAATTATACTTTAAAACATTGTATTTCTTATATAATATTATTTTAAACCTTTATAGTATATGAATCAATATTTATGTGTTTTGATATAGTAAATAGTGATAAAATCTTAACATGAAATTACAAAAACATATTTTTGTATGAGTGTATTATAATTTAATTATTAAAATAAAAATTTTAATATTATGAATTTTGTAAAATCCTATTTTAATGAATTTTTATTGACAGTATAACATAAATTATGTTTATGATATCAAATAACAAATGATGATAGTTTCATTTATTAGTTATATTGGGGCAGAAAAATTGGTTTTTTTTACTTTACTATTTATTTAAATTTTAAGACCACTGAGTATATTTTAAAAATACGTAAATTATATCCTGGGTATTTTGTATGTATGCTTTATTGTATATAAAAAGTATTATTAATTATTCCTATATAATAATAATATAATTTGTCCTAATTTAATGAATTGCCAATTATTGCTATGTTATATTTATATGAGTTGGTACTACGAACTTGATTATATGGACTTTCAACGACATGGCAAGCGAGTGGTAGTGCTGTAGTTAGGTTTTGAAACTGAGTTTCCTAAATAGGGGGATTTTGGGAGTTGGAGCGTACCTAGTATATTTTTTCAGTACTATACTAACCAAATTTTTTACGGATAAATATTTTTCGATTAAATACTTGAATTATTCAAGGGCCACTCATTTAGACAGATTGTAGATATCGCTTCGACTTGTAAAAGCCCCCTACTGTGAAACTCCGTATTAAAACATGACCTTAAATATTGGTCCCGTTACCAGTCCATATAATCTAATTTCGTTGTAGGTACATAATAATATATAATTATGAAAACTAATAAGCGGCAATATCACTTGGTATTATCAGAAAAAATATTATTCTTTTAATCGTATATCTTATTGAAATATTGTAATTTAATATTATATAATTACCGTGAATCCATAAGCAGAAGTAAATTGAAACCATAGACTCTATAAGAAAAAACAATGATCATTTTAAAATAAATGGTATTCTTAGATCCTGTATGTATGGAGCGATATTTTATTTTTAAAATGATTAGTTCTGACCCACTGTCCCAGATATAACGGAATAACCCCTCCTTCTGCATTGGGCAATGCCTTTGGAGGGTATCCTTTTATACCAATAGATTAGTAGTAGCTGGTAAAACGACAGTGGTTATTATGGGTCAAGAGACTGTGGTTGTCGCTACGGTGAATAGACTTCATCGAAAGGTTCAACCTCCTTGCCCGGATTAGATTTCGACTATTCATATCTAATCAGTTGGCATAAAAAAATACCGGTAACTATTCATAGTCTGAATGGGAAGCTGAGTTAGTTTGTCTGTGAATTCATCGGCAATGATGACGGACCATCCCAAACCAAACTGGTACCACCTTGTGAACTTTATGATGATCGGGACAGGGAGTTGTAGTCCATCGACCACACAACACCGATCGTATGACTTACGGGCGTCGCTCCTAAATTTTTCGCGGCCAGAAACATTGCATCTAGAGCCAATATAAGGACTTCGATAGAACGCCCTATCCACCAAAACTGGTTATAACACGATTCTGTAAAATCCGTATATATTTATATGATTCCGTAAGATTTTGAACGTAACGTTATTGTATCATCCGTTATACGATCATTGACGTAAGAACCTATACAGACGATAACATTTTGTATGTCGGATGGATTTGAGGCTCTGGGACTTGAGCAATGATTATGTATACTCGTATATTATTAAATACATACAAATATACTACATAATATTATATTATCAAACAGCTATATAGATTGCCATGTATATGTGTTGTTATAACTCAGAACCATAGAATAAGTTAATCTCTGGGACAATTAATTGTACTATAATATCATATTCATTGTTATTATCATAGAATTAGATAAGTATTCTGTGCTATTAACACGGTTATATCAGGGGCATAATTTTAGTTTCTTTTCTGGGTGTGAAAAATTTTAGGTAAGCTAATTTTAACGTTTCACAGGGTTTTCACACGTTAAATATTGTTAAAGAAAATGATATGATATTATATACATTTTAAAATAATATTTATATCATATATGTATAAGTTAATTATGACAACCCAATAGCGAATTAATAGAAGGCAAATTATTAAAATTATGTTAGTGGTGTCGTCGTACACCCAGCCACCACCACCTCATAAATGACGCACACGGGTTATAAGTATGTAATTTTTATGTTTTTACAGTGCTTTAATCCACACGAGATAATGATATAGTATTTGGCTGTGCCATGACACTCAATTTTCAGCTTAAAGTTCAGTTCTAATAAAATTTGTTACGGAAGAATGATAAAAGTGGTAAAAAAAAATATAGCGATTGCATTAAGTCTACTAAATATTGTTTACAGAAAAATAAACATAGGTAATTTTAAAACCACTGCGTACTATAGCTCCGCGTTGAATCTAAAATTATACCTATACCTGATAGCCACATGATGACGCGACAGCAATTATAAACATTATTTTTCTTGAAAAGTTACGGAACTTAAAGGAGTTTAAAACATTAAAAACAAGTTAACTTAGATTTAAAGTACATTACATTCTAAAAACTATAGTGTGGGTTTTACAGTTTAACTATAATTATTCGATGAGATACAAGCGTTTGAAAATATTCGTGTAACGTCATAGAGTCGATGTCTTAACAGCGACGTAGGTTTTACGTGTAAAAGGGTTTGGTTTAATACATCGATTTCCATCACTAAACATTATACAACTTGTTACTATTTGTTTTGCACTACAATGTCACTACAAATAAAAACGAATGATATACGAATATCAACTACAAAAATATAGTAATTATTATCAAATATATAGAAGAAATATTGTATCGTGTGCGATAACTTTATTTGAAGAATATTCTAATAACATAAAAAGAAGAAGAAGATAAATACAATAAATAAATACATACATATTAGGTAATAATTATATATTATGTCTAGATACCTATGTAATATTACAAATAATGTATATTCATTTGAATGGAAGAATATATAATGAAACAATCGTCTTTCGTATCTTTATTTTTTGCTGTGGTATCAACGTCTAACGATATATTTTTAAAATTAGTAACCACACGACCAAAAAGTTGAATATATTCAACTATGAAGTAATATTTGGTATCTCTACTAACATGACAAAAGTACGTCAAATATTTGGTATACCATAATATAACCACACGGTTCAACCAATTAGAACATAGTATTATATGCAATAAAACACGACAAGTTAAAGTGTGATCCCGCTATAAGATTATACATTAACAAGACGATTTATTAAACTTAAAATCACATTATTGTATTAAACACATACATATAAGCGGGATTAAAAACAATTTTAAAATACTGTTGTAAGTCATTAAAAATCAAACAACTTTTATACATAAAATATTTTAAATGTTTTGATTTCCTTTAAATATACACACGATGACGGAGGAAACTAAACTATGGACAATGATATGCAACGAATATTGGCCGGACATCGAGCTATGATGTGAAGATAAGATCACGTGACAATACGGTAATGTAGCCAGCAGTAAGGCCCGTTTCACATGAATTCGTATCATACTCATGCTGATAAAAATGCGCATATGATGCCTATTAAAATTCGACTCTCTTTTGTGTATACGTGGTCACGTACAACAGGTGAAGCTAACATGACACATATTGGTTTTTAATGTTCGGTTGAACCATTCGGTTGAACCTTTGTCGTGGTTTACGCAGAATATTATTTTATTCCATAATTTGACATTAACGTATCAAATATTATATTATAAAATTTTTTTCCATTGTAGATGTGTACTAATTTATGTAATCGATGAATTAATATTTTAGCCATCGCATTGGAAATTTCGACAGCCGTTTTAGATTTGACGGGAATGGCACACACCAATTTCCTAAAACAGCCAAGAAAACAGTACGATTAAATTTGCATTATTATGTATTAATTGTTTAGGTACTTTTGAATAACTCTACATCAAATAAAATATATCTACTTTATTGGGTGTCTCTCGGGAAAAATATTCTCTTATTATACTCTGGTGCTCACGGATGACGTCGAACATGATAAATATAGAATTGAGTAAAATTTTTGAGGTGAAATAACTGTATCATTTTCAAAAAATGTGAATATGTTAACACTGTCGATTTCATTAATAATATGTTTTAAGAATTAATATTTAGGCTGTTCTAACGTTTTAGAATATATATATATATACGTTTTCAAATCGTGAACCGTTTTCATTTATAAGCATGAAATATATTAAATTTGGTTTTCCACATCCTGAAGTACCCATGATTAGCGATCTAACGGTATTTAGAAAAAGCGCTCCGTATCTAGATTTTTCTGTATCGGATGTATCGATGTTATAAATTGTAAGTTTCTGTTTTTGCTCTTTAAATTTCATTTTTATATAAATATCGCGGTAATGTATACATTTGCATCACACGAAGTCTCACGTTCGAAGGAGAAACACGAATAAAGATTCCGGTCTTATTAATTCTGTTATTAATAAACTACCAATCGAACTTCATTTACAAAGATATCAATACTATGGACCTGGGAATAATTAAAAAAAACCGTTTAGCTTGCATTGATAAAAGTATCAACCTCTTGGATTCGGCGTATAGAATACACGACATCGCCTACGATCTCACCAACTCCTTAGCAAATCGCAACGAAGCAGATCATATATTAGAAAAATACGTTAATTGAAAATACTTTGAAACCATGAACGATATGTATCTGAATATAGAGATATGAGAATAATTGCCGAATAATGCAAATACAATATCACTTGTTCCAACCGTATTCGAGCAACGCTTTTTCAAACAGCGATGAGATTAGAATAATAATTCATAATATAGATGCGTATACTCTACCACGCGAAAGTTATATTTATATCGAGGGAAAAATAAATAAACTTACTGACTATCTACTACTAGTAGATGCGTTCGATTTCACACACAACAGACAAGCATTTCTATTTTCCGAAATGATATATGAAATAAATGATATAGAAATACAGAAATTAAAATATCTGAAAATATTATCCACTTTGAAAGGATATTGTTCAAATGCCCCCAACGATTTAAATGTATTACAAAATGTTTGTATAATACGTTCAAATTAGAAAAAATAACGATCAGTGAAAGTTTTAAAATTCTAGAAGAGTACTGAGTACCTAAAAAAAATGAAGTGATGAAACATTATAAGTTTTTTTATGAGAAAATAAAGTGAAAATGAGGCATTCGATAAATATTATGCGAATCTAAGAGAACTAATCAAAACATGTTCTTTCAAAGGCACAGAAGAAGCACTGTTTCGAATAAAAATTGTTCTCAGAATACGTGACAAAGATCTCCAAGCGAGACTCTTAAGGGAAGATCTACCGTTGAACAAGGTGGTGAAATACTGTTAATCAACTGAGCAAAGTAAAATCAATCGTAAGCTGATCATTCATGCCAGCACAATTATTACAGAGTAGAGAATTGAGAACATTAATAAGTAATTTTAATAAGGATATATTTAAACCAAAAACAGTTGACTGCACACTAAAGATATAAAACAAATAAGAGATAAACAGACAAAGTGGTATAACAAAAATGCTGGAAAGGAAGATAATGAGTTTTCACCGGAAAGTTTTCACTACTGCAAGACAAATTCATTAAGAAATGGTCTAAAAGAATAATATTGAAAAAAACCAACTTCCCCAGATCATACATAGTAAAAGATGATACAGGAAAATTATTAAGAAGAAATACACAGTTTATAAAGAATTTGAAAGAATATAACGATTTTGATAGTTTTGATGAAAAAATTGATAGGACAATAAAAGAATACAAAGATTTAAAAAATCAGAGGATAAAAAGGATAAAGAAAATAAAAGAATAATTTGTGATGAAAGGAATGATGAGAAAGTAGAGATAAATAGTGAAAGTTTAAATAAAACTAGGTAGGGTAGAATAGTAAAAAAGACTGAAGAATATGGTTTTTAAATTATTATGTATTAAACTATTGTATAAGAAATATGTATGTGTTATGATTCAATCAATTTATTATGTAAATATTAATTGTTAATAATTAATGTGTTATTAAAGAGTATTTTGTTTAATTTTAATTGCACTTTTTTTTTGATTATGTTAATACTTATTAAATTTTGTGCAATTATTTTTTATGAGATATTTTAAGAATTTTGTAGCAATTGTGTTTAAAAAAAAAAAAATTTAAAGTAGAGATGTGATATGTAGTAACATTGTTCATCATATACCTAGTGATAAAACAGCATATCAATGTTAGTAGTTGGTATATTTGGAAGAGGTATGCTTCTGCAGACACACCATATAATGCATGTAATAAAAAAATGTGATTTTCTTTCTATAAACAGTATTTTGATCATTAATAATTTGTATTAAGTGTTAATTAGAATCACAGGTAAAATATAAAACAATGATAATATATTACCCATGAGAGAATACATTTTTTTGAGAAATTACGAACTGATACTGACATATCTTGCTGGTGTGATAATATGTATGATGATATCAAAATTATTGTAAGAATCAAACTCGATATGTATAAATTTGTTATCTATGAAATTTAAGATGAAGGTTGTTGAATCTATTAATTCACTGGGAGGAGAAGGAGCGATGCACTTGTGCGTAACCGAGTTTTCATTCAATGAACCGGCCATTTTTTAAAAAAATGTATTAAAACACCCAAACGTTAAATCAAAACGAGTAAAAAAGAAAACACTAAACACTTGAAAAAAAAAAATGAACACGGAAAAATTTTCTACATCTGTTATACTCAAGGAAAACGGCGAGACAGACGGATATTACACTATTGTCCACCGAATATTGGTATAATTATTAAAAAAGGGGCTAGATTAATATTTGTTTAATTATTTTAGAAATCGAAATAACTTAATTACTATAAAATATACTTTTTCATATTCTATGAATATACAAGTATATAATAACTATAGGTGAATTACCATTTTGTTTAACGATTTAATATTATATAAGAATAAAAATAAAACTAAGTTTTGAATATAATATGAATACACATATGGATATATATATAATATATATTGGAGAAGGCAGGGGGGATGATATATGCCGAAACGACCCGGGTACGACCTAGTAGCGGATAATGATATACTTCTACATTATTATATATTTAAATGTTATCGTATCATGCGACAAGATAAAAGATATTATGTAAAGAACTCGTGATATGGAAACATGATAACTAAATCAATAAATATATTCTGTACAATCACTAGCTAATATAAGAATCTCGACAGACCGATATTAACCTATGTATTAAAAATGTACACGCATGATCCATTCGAAGCTTGGCCGAGTATTACTGAGTTTGACCAAATGTTTTAGAGACCCAGCTTATCATAATATATCTATGATGTTTGGTGTCTCTTATTCTATGAGTGTACAGGTCTATAACAACTATATGCTAATTACTATTATGTTTAATGATTCAATATTGTATAAGAATAAAAATAATACACAATTTTGAATATAAAATAAGTATAAATTATATATATATATATTATATACATAATAATAATAATATAATATAATATATTAAAGAAGGTAAGTTGGATGATACATGCAGGAATGGTCCGGGTATGATCGAGTGGCGGGAAATGATAGGTATACTTGTATTTTTAAATATTTTTCTATCAAAATTTATGATAATGTACCTAATCTGATATTGGTAGTACTTGTTATCAACTAATAAGAGATAAATAACATAATGGGCTCAAAAAGATATTTCCCTGCAAAATCTAATATAGATTACAATATTGATCTAAAAAGGTTTTTCCAACAATGATGGCTGCGGTCGCAGATAACATAGGGTCACAGTACAACAACGTCAGGATGCTGTTGTGCTCTGGGTGCTGCAGGTGGCAATTTTAGAACACACCAAACCAGACTACAACAATTTTATATTAATATTCCAAAATGAAGATATTGGAGTGCCTAAAAATATACATAAATCTTATAAATATTTTACAATTATTTCTCAAAATATAAAAGATTTTGGAAATTTATTCATTTTAATGTATTTTAAATTGTGTAGCATTACTTTCAAAATTACCTTTAGAATTCAATGCTTTATTATGATAAAAATAGGGTTGAAATGTAATATTTTCTTTATTTAAAAGGTAATTTTTATTTTACAACTAATATAAACATGAATATATTCACATGTGCCAGGTAATGGAAAAAATAATAAAAAAGTAATATCTTTGTTTTAGAAATAAAAAATATTATGATTCACACCTCCATTACTCCTTAATTTTGAACGATAGATTTTACCATGAACTAAAACATAATAAACAATACTTTATAATAAATATTGAAATATTGACATGTACATAAAAAATAAAAAGTAATGGTAAATATATTGTAGCTATATCATGTGACATTTTTTCAGCCGAATAATCTCATATTATAATTATGTATTTTGCAAGGTATGGAAAATTAAGTAAAAATTTGTACTATTTTAATCATTTTGAATGGTACATACTAAATATATACGTGATTAAATTAAATAATAAAATCAATTTTAATTAAAACAAAAAATAAAAATTTTAAATAATTAAAAATTAAAACCATTAAATGTTTTTAATTTTAAATATAGAGTTCGCAGACAATACACATTTTTAGTCATTTTAACATTTTGACCATGTTCTAGAATTCAAAATTGATTAAAATAGGTATATCTAGCTAATTTAAATTTAAATAAAAGTGATTTCTTTTTCATATTGATCATATAGTTTATATTAAATAAACATATTATATATATTTTTTTAATTTATCGATATAATTTTTTTTTTTTTTGTCTTAAAAATAAAGAAAATACTAGATATTAGGTATACAGTGTTTATATTACAAAAAAAATGTCACTTCGTAATTATTCTAAAAGAGAAATTTTGTATTTGTATTTGTTATATGTAATGTGTTTACTTTATACTAGAAATCCAATGTTTCTTTCGTAGATAAATTTTCATTATTTAATTCATCTAGATTGGTTTTACTTTTTCAACGCCTACCTTTGCCTTATTTTCCCATCTTGATCTTCGTCATTCTAGTGATATTAACCTTTACAAGACTTTTTATAATACTATTTACTATTCAACCATCAAACCATAGTATGATTATTGATTGAGCTCTCGTAATGAATTTATATTTATATTTATAGTTATATTCAAGTATATCCTGAGGCCTCAGCTTTATTAAAATTAGGGCGATTGTATTATTAGTAAAATGTAAGGAAGTTTAGAATCACCGTAGAGGAAAAGATACAATCTAAACCGACGTTAAAAAGGAAGGTGAGTATTACACTGTATATTAATCTGACATCTTAATTTCAGAAATACTGGGAATGCCTCAAAATAAATGGTTTTATAATGGTATAAAAAAATAAAAAATTGGATAGAGAAATTATCACTTTTTATGTTTTAATGAGTGAGAAGTTTTAGAAATAAAGAATTGGATTTAATTTAGAAAAAGGCTTTTTGTAATTCTATTTTTAGAAATGGAAAAAGTTTAATGGATAAATTTAAGATCTGTTAAAATAGCATGAGTTTTATCAGATAAAAAATATAAGCATTAATTCAGGATTTATCATACGGAAAAGTGTCAGATAGTCGTTGACAACATGATTTTCGGATTTGAATGACTTGAGCAAAGTTTTTAACAAAAATTTGCTTGAAAGTTAATGAGACCAAATAACTATAGTATGTCTTGAATATCGAATATATTGCGCCAATAATATTGCTGATATAGGAAAATAATAGCACATTTTTTGAATTTTGGAAATATACAAAGGAAATAAAAAAGAACTGGGAATAATCGCGTTTTAGTTGCCACACAAATTGTATTTATTTTTTTTTAAATACTTGTAAAATTTCAAGTTTTTACAAAAATACTCTTTATAGTTTTAGAAATATAGTTAATTTTAATAATATTAATGAATATAGTTATTGGTTCTTACCTGTTTTAGGATCTAAAAATATGTGAATAACAATATTATTAATATTAAATATGTATTGAGTCCTTACCTAAATTAGAATTAAATTGCTACCACCAAATGTGGGAACTATAGAGATAAAGAGTTGAATAACAATTTTATTCACATGAAGTGCTCCAAAAATAACATACAGTAATATTTTATTCTAAATAGAAATGCACATTCCATTTAGGGAGTCGTGGGTGTTTTGACCTGGACTTTGTTGTGAATAATCTGACAAACGAAAATTTAGTATTACATATCTATATATCTATAGAATTACTATATCAAGCCTACCTTCAAAATTTTAGACAAAATGGAATATCAAGAAATATTACTCCCAAATTTAAATAGCTCAATAGATAAAAAAAAACTCTATCACCAGAATTTAACTACAATAAACCGTATATAGTCAATATAGCGACAATTGGAAATACTTACCGAGAACTTCGTACAAAGAGAATTTTGCCATACATAAGAGTATATTTGCCATACTGTGACAAATAATCCAATACAAGTTTCCATATAATTCATTATTTGTCCAATTTAAAAATATCTGAAAAACTGCTACAGATCCTAAATCTATTAAATACCATATATATCTTGTTAAAAATTTTAATTTTTAACTCTGGATAAAATGCATAGTTCTCACTTAAAAAAATAGGTAATTACATCTGTATCTACTCAATTTCTTATTCATTTATTGAGCTCTCAAAAAGGGCATATTATGAAGTCTTCAGTAAACAAGTAAAGTTTAACCTTAATATATCTAAAAATAACGTGTAGGATAGAATTTTATTTTAACAAAAATATGTAAAAACATGAAAATATTTTTTTTCAGTTAAATATGTATGGAATTGAAAATTTTTTAAAATATTTCCTATATAAACTAGTAAGAATATTTGTGAATTCGAATATTTTATAATATTTAAATTTGACAACTGGAAATATTAGAAATTATTTTTCTTTTTAAAAAGTTTCTAAAAGTTTTAGGGCATCTTTAGAAAAAATGTATTGTTCATTTGGAATTTTCGAGAATTATAGCTCATAAATACTGACCCTATTATTTAAGTTTAACAAAAGACATGCTATTTATATATTATTGTCTATATTTAAATTTATCTGCTCCAACAATTTTAATGTCATGTATGTAAAAAGTCTATACAACCATTATAAATACATGATATTTGAGAAATATAAGTTTATCCTTATCCCGGTTTTTTCATTCTTAAACCAAATATTTCACTACACAACCCAAATGTTAAATTCAATGAAACATTCCTGAAGAACAGTGGTTGATCTAAATACATTCAAATATTTTCTTCCAAGCGCTTAGTAGGATGAAAGCTTAGCATTGAATGAGTGTTATTTTTATATGTATATTTTATATATGTTTATATTTCATTATATTTATTATACTATATTTTTTATTTTTATATTTTCATGCTTCTAGGTCCCATTGGATATTTTTTTTCCGGATATTTTTCCTAGATTCGTGTAAAAATTCAATATGACAGTACCATACTCTAATACAAACCTAACAAAAGCACAGTATAATAATTTTAAAGAAGCCATAAACTTAAATTCACTACAAACCCAAGAATTATTAGTAATTTTTAACACGAACTTTTAATATGCTAGTGAAAATTTCACTCAAAATCAAATATGATGCTCAGACCCATAATGCTATTACCCGATGGCACCAAAGGAAAATTGTGCATAGAATGGGTAAGGGCAATTGAAGTTCATATCCTGTAGAAAATTGCTCATTCTTCGAGTCGTAAAAAGGATGTATTAAAAAATTTAGATCTTTGTGTATGCTAATAAAGACACCACCGTCTCTCGTACAAATAGTAAATGTACTACTCCTATCGCATCTTTAGAAATTTGAAGTTGGTCCTTCGTTAAAAAAAATACCCTCATAATGTCATGCCTGAGTAAGCACCTAAAATAAATACTCAAAATGATTTGAATTATATCTAAATTGAGTAATATTAGTTTTTAAATCACGGCAATTTCGAAAAAACCCGAAAAGTGTATGTATAGTAGAATGAGGTAATTCAACAATATCGACAGATAACATAGGACTACCACCACTACAGAATGATTATTTATATTGAGATTTAAAAAATTAACGTTAGTGACATTACAATATGTGCCTTCTTTAGTTGACAGAGCAGTAACAACTGAAAATGAAGAATCTAGTTTTTTTGAGAAGTGATTACAATCATCTCTAGTAGGATTCGACTCCAAAATCTTTTAACCATAACTCTGTCGGGCTAAAAGACGGTGAAAGGACATCGTTGAGATTATCCAATGGCAAGTCGACGTGGAAGGAGGCATATGTTGGGTATCTATAGTCACCATTTTATTCGTATTCACATTCAAAATATCAGAGAAAGTTTTAAATTATAATACATCTGCTGTAACACTGGTATCAAGTTTCGAAACAAAAATATTAGTATACTTCCTGACTGATACCGATAATAACTTTCTGGAAAAATTTTATGTGAACTAAACGATGAACTTAGAAACACAAGATTCACAGATTTACTAGAATGCACTGAAGCAGAGCTAGACTTATCTGAAGGTATAACTGTCGATGATGCCTTAACAATAGGAGACAACGTTATTTTGTTCAGCTTGTCATGTAACTTGAGAATACTTTTAGAAATAATTGCTAGTTTAGAGACAACTGATTGTAGAAATGTATTAATACACACGTTTTTATTTAGGTCAATACAGATAGGTACCACATATGTAATTCAAAAATAACGATAGATGATTGTTTATTCTTAAGTTACCAGGAATAGTTTTGTGTAAAATTAAATCAATTAGCATTGATTTATTTCACTTTCCTAACTTAATTTCCAATATATCATGGTTCCGAGCCTTAATGGGAAACTGGTTAGAATTTTAAAATAAAAATAAATAAAAGTAATCCCTTGAATGCAGTGTATTTAAAAATGTCACTACGCAAACGGCGTATGCTATAGTAAAGAATAAGTACGGTTGATGCGATAAGGTAATTAATGGACGCAACTATATGAATACACTGATTAGATTACGAACATATATTATAAACTACAAACCAAAAAAAAAAGCTTGATTGGTAACGGCACGTATGGAAAATAAAATAATTATGACATAATTGAGTTAAACTACGATTGTAAAATACTAAGACGGTAGACGACAAAATCTTATGACACAGGTTCAATTATGAAGCTCAAAAAATTGAACTTGGTACATAAAAACGTATGGATATGTATTTCTAAAATAACATAAAACAAAAATACAGAAATGCATGTTATCATAACACTGTAATTATACACTACTGAATATATTTTTGTAAATCTTTTTTGATTTATAGTAAGATTTATTTATATACTTTCTTCTATGAGATTGTATGTAATTATCCAGAGAACTTCCACTGATTTTACCAATTTTAAAACATTGCTACTAGTGCGATTCCTTTTTAATTTTAAATTAAGTAATTATATATATTGTATATAAATAAAATATTTAGGAGAAATTCTTTAAAAAAAATTACCTTTACCACTATGTGCAGTTTCCCAATTATCATGATCTAAAAATGAATATAGGTTATATTATTATTGTGTTATTTTTCAAATAAAATATTATTGTAATTATCTATTGTAATTATATCTAGATTTATAGTAGTATAATAATATTACTTTATGTAACAGAAAATATTTTCTCTGTGCTGTTATTCGCTTGTAGACAACATAAGCATATAAATTAATTCATTGGTCGTGATCAAATAACATGTATGTCACTATCTATGTTTTTTAATTCTATACTCAACGAATAAAGGTCTGTTCTATCTTCAAATAAGGTAATGTATTATTATTATTATAGATTGGAATATGAAGGTAAATCGGTATGATTTACCTATGGAATGCAATATTCTATAAACGATTCTAATATAAGTTCCTCGATGAAATGTCGTGCGATGAAATTATCCGCGATGAAGCGTCGTGGAATCGTTCGATATTATTATTATTATCGTATGCAAGCTTACAGACTAGATACAATTATATAATAATATAATTCACGAAAACAATATTCAATATAAGGATTATATACTAAGGGTAACTTTTCCATGTTGTCTTCATTCCTTGAGTCTACAGTTGAATGTCAAGTATCCTTATCCAATTAATTGCATTATCCGTAGCTTCATTGAATTCTTCCATAGTCCCGTTAAAGGCTCGATTAGGGCAATCACTTATTATGTGGGAGATAGACTGTACTGAGTTGCCGCAGTAACAGTCTGGATGATCTATCATTAACCATTTATTTGCATCTCACCTGATCGGCCGTGTCCTGTGCGTATTCGGTTTAGTGTTACTTATTTTTATCGGTTTAGGAGTTCTCCAGGAACTAGAATATCCAGGCTCTTAATTAAGCTATGATTATTTGTGCTAGAATTCTAAAATTTCAGTAAGACTCAGGTGTTTGGCGTTGAAACCGTACAGGCTCGAGTCCAAACTCGGCCGAACGCAATATATGCGTGGCCCAATTGTTTCACAACAAATGGGTATGTCTTCCTACCGGGGTGAACAATATAGAGATGGGCATACACTACCTTGTGACTGCCCGCTGGATACAATTTATTATTTATTATTAATTAATTTTTATCTGGAATGTTCTATTTGTGATGAATGATATGATTAGGTTTACGAGTTGGATCGGTACGCCTATAGTGCGGAGTTTGTATATCAAACCATCGTGCCAGACCTTATCGAACGCCTTTTCAAAGTTCAACAAAGCGGCCGCCGTTTTGTACCTATGATTGATCGTTATTAGCGACTAATTGCGTTGTGATTGAATGTTGAGCTCGAAATCCGTGTTGCTCGGGGAAAATTAGGGGCATTGTAGCAAGTTGTAGTTTGAAGAGAATAAGGCTTTCGAACACTTTGGCCATGTTGTTGAGAAGCGAAACTGGTCGATGATTTATGGGATTTGGCACGTCTTTTCCCGGTTTAGGGAGCATTATTACCTTAGCGTGTTTCCAACTAGGGGGAAGTATTCTTTCCTAGCGCACCAATTAAGTATCTGGTAGAGATAAGAGATAGTCTTTTTCTCTGAATTTTTTTAGCGCGCGATTATTTATGCCGTCAATGCCGGGGGACCTACGCGTAGATAATTTTTTGATTATTTCCCACACCTGACCCGGGGAGAAGAACATAGACGGGGCTTGCGGGATGGCTGTTTGTGTAGCGATGGCCTCTTAGACTAGGTCCTCAAATTTGCTGGTACCTACTGGGGGGGGGGGGGGAGAATTAGGATTGCATGGTGTCTGCGAAGAGTTCGTTCTTTGGTTTGAGTTCGAAGATTAATTTTCCTGCGTGGTCTTTCGTGTGATGGTGAGGGTTTGCGGAGAAGGGCTTTTTTAAGTTTAAAGAACCTATTGAAACCGTCTGTGCGATCATTTAGGGAGCCTAATAGATTTTCCTATTGGAAGCTACGATGTTCTGGGAGTAAATCTTTGACGCGGGATGTCTGTCGGTTGAGGAACGATTTTATTAGGGGGTCTCTAGTGCGCTGCCATTGGGCGCGTAGGTATCTTTTATAACTGATTTCTTGAAGTAGCTTACGGGGGAGGGGTTTGATAGTTTCAGCAAGCGTGTATTTACTTGTACATTTGTTGACATTGCGAATGAAGATTTAAATTAGGTTTGAAATGGTTGCATCTATGTTTCTCGTAAGGATGATGATGGAACGTTAATAACTTCAGAGGAGGAAATAGCTAATTCACAAAAAAAGGTGATAAGCAAGATTGCAACAACACCGCGGAATATTCTTGCTCAATGTAGCATATAAAATATTCTCGAATTGTGTTTTAGATAAAATTAAAGAAAAATTAGATCAAATAATAGAATACTATCAAGGAGGGTATAGAACTAGTAGATCTACGACGGATCAGATGTTCATAATTAGATAACTGTATCAAAAACATGGGAGTTTGATAAAGAAATGCATACACTTTTCGTGGACTTTAGAAAATCGTATGACAGTATTTATAGAGAAAGTCTACTGAATATTATGAAAGAATTTCATTTTCCACAAAAACTGGGCAATCTAATATCAATCAGTGTTATGGAGATCTTGGTGACGGTTCGGGAAATTTAATAACTGACCCGGTTTCACTGAATTCGGGGCTAAGACAAGGCGAATCGTGGTCGCCGATTCTGTTCAACGTGGTTTCGAAGAAGGTAATAAGAGAAGTGAAAATTGAATATCATGAAGGTATAAGACTACAAGACACGTCGATAGGTTTACTTGCTTATGCTGACGATATAGTATTAATGGATGAGTCTCAACATAGGTTGAAGATATTATTCAGTAGACTGTAGATAGCAGCATCAAAAGTAGGGCTATACTTAAATGAAGAAAAAACGGAGTATATGTTTTTGAGTAGACGAGGGCTACCGTTTTGTCAGTCCATAAAAATAGATCACTATGAGTTTAAAAGGGTAGAACAGTTCAAATACCTTGGTACTATTTTAACGGAAAAAAAAAATGTAGCAAACGAGGTAGCAGCAAGAATTCCACCTGGAAATAAATGTTACTATATATAGGCTTACTAAGGTACTAATTTCACGACCAATATCGTGAAGAATGAATGAACAATTATATATATCCCTGATACGCTCGGTTGTATATATGGATCAGAAACATAATCACTTAGAAAAATGGATGAACACAGATTAATAGTCTTTGAAAGAAAAGTGTTGCAAAAAATCTATGGCCCAGTCAAGGACGAAATGACGGGGGAGTGGAGACGAAGAAAGTATATAGAGCTGGTAACATTATATAGTGGTTCGGTTATATTGAAGGTCATCAGAAAAAGAAGACTACGGTGAGCTGGCCATGCTTGGAGGAAAGAATCCGCTACTACGTGCAGTGATTGAAGAAAATCCTGTAGGTAAAAGACCTTTGGGTAGACCAAGAATGGGCTGGGAAGATGTTATAAAAAAAGACGTTTAACAGATGGGAGGTGGTGCCAATTGGAGAAATCTAGCATTGAACAGAGAAGGATGGAAGCTTGTTTGTAAGACGAGATGGTCTTAAAGGCTCAATAACCCCCCCCCCCCCCAATAAAAAGGTATATACGAATATTTAATATTATTTATATAATAAAGCTACCACCAGTACTATCTATGGAATTAACTTATAATTATTTTCTGAGTATTACGTTCCCGTGTAAAATTATTTTTAGTTAATAAATTGTTAGTTCCTATTGTTTATTTTCACATTGATATTAAATTCCTAAACATTTTTTTCCTCTAGGTTTTTTTCGTCAAATATATTTTCCTGTAACTTTATTTTCCTATAAATGTATGTTCCCATAGTAATATTATTCCTAGTAAATATTTTCCTCAATATTTTTGTTCCTAATGAAAATTTTTCCATATATTACGCATTCCTATCTACGAGTTTATTAATTTTGTACTAAATATGATAATATTTGATAACAACATTTATTTTTGAATTTATAATAAAATAAAACTGGAAAAAACTTAACATTCATTTTTTTTTCTAGTAAAATTGAATATATAATACAGTAATATAATATTTATTTAAATAATTGTATTTACAATAAAATATAAATTATTTGAGAAAAATCACTTACATAAATCTGCATACTCTATATTACCAGTACAACAAAATAATTATAATTTATAGTTAAAATTTGTAAAATTATTAACTTGAGAAAATATTAAATAGTTTATTTATATCATTTTTATTGTATAAATCGTTTCTTTTGATCTGTTAAATTATTAAAATTATTTGTAGTTTTTATTTAGTGTAACTTACGCTGTAAGAAAAAACAAAAATTTAATTTAAATTTTTTAAAAAAATAAAATAAAAATAAAAATAAAAATGCAATCATTTTGAAGAAAGAATTTGCATGAAATCAAATTGGATTTGAGCTTGATATTTTATAGAAAGTAATTGTAACGGGACAGAATCACCGTGTACACGGTGTACATAGCTGAAACGGTCCTTATAAGGACTACCAACAGTATTAAACAGTATAGTGCCCGTGGATACCACCACTCATACACCGGCGATATACACACATAACACCATGAACGGATACTCAAGTACTTACACGGTCACAAGCCGGTATACGAAACCATGACGGTCGCGCCCTCACCATGTAAAGACGCAGACGGCAGCCATAAGCGATCCGTACACGTGCGCAGTACCGTTTCCCGATGACGGCGCGTGATCACCATCAGCAACAAGAGCGGTATGTATACTGAGACCGAGACGGACATTAGACACCCAAGGCCCGGATTAACTAATCAGGTAGTAGGAATCTACTACCGCCCCCCTAGGGGAGGAAATGGGTCAATCCCGACAATCAAGACATCGTTGGACTCGGGACGAGCTCCCCTTTTCCAGAGAGATCCAAATGCAGCCCTATAAGGCGACCAAGGGCCCTGGAACGGGGAAATGGCATGGGGATTTAAAAGGTAGCAAGGGATACCTATTTAAAAACCACTCTTCAACTAATCGGAACACTTATGAAAAAAATCAAAAAAAATCACAAAAATCATATTATACACTATAAAAGGCTACCGCCTTGCATAGTATAAGACCGCAAAGGTCGTCATCCATGCAAAGCAAAAAAAAAAAAAAAGCGATACAAACACACATTTTCTTCTCAACTACTGTTTCTCCTTACTTTTCAACCACGAAACTGAAGAAACGATGAACCGAAGAAAACACCATCGGTGATCCTGAACTTCGACCAGCGTTCAAGCCGACGACCATCGAAGCATTCCAGCCATACGACGTGCCGACCGCCGCCCATACTACAAACCGGTCTACACAGCAGACTACTAGTCTCCGCCGTGACCCAACAGCAGTCACGACTCGGAGATACAACCACCACCATCATTCGTACCGAAACCTATACGGCTGCTATATATACTATGTGCGGCCTACCCGAGATACACGATCGTCGGGGGTCATAGACCGGACGACTCGGTCTCGACCTTTATAATATTATATATATTTTTGTATCTATTTATATTACTAATAAATATACTATCTATTGACTTATTCGTAGGTAAGTTTATTTAAGCTACGGTGTACCCAATTACGGACGCACCGTATCAAAATATAATATTTTCAAGTACCTATAGTTTTTAAAATGTACTTACTCATTTGCATATTAGTATTAAAGTCATCTTCTTTTAAGTTCGCTGTAAATAATAATATAGTTACAGCGTTAGTATCTAAATTATGAACTAAACTTTAAAATAATCAATATTATAAACTTAAAGTTTACATACCTATACATAAATCTGTAAACACAATAGGTACAATAAGGTACATATTTATTAATAGTGTCATTAATAACACACGAAAAGATAATATAAATTTTATCGAGTTCCATAACATTTATCATCTTAAAATGTGTGTTTTTTATTAAAATTATTTTTATAAAAAACTTGTATAATTAATAATCTTAATTTTATCGATTTACATATACATTTATTATGTATATAAGTCAATTTAGCCTGAGCCACTTGACGGAATTTTTTTTATTATAATAACAAAGTGGTATTTAACAATAATTTAGATAGTTTAATAATATAGAATTTTTTTAAATATAGAAAGCAGTCAGCTTTATTAACATAATGGTTACTTTAACACTAATTTATGTGTCAGAGACACTTAACGAACGAATTTTCGTAATTTTGTTTATATTGCATATTAATTTAATATACAATTAATAATAATTACATTAAATTGGATTAGGAGATATTACATTTACTACATATAATATTTATATATTGTATTATTAGTTGTTTTTTATAGTTTAATAATGGTGGGTGAAATATTAAGTGGTGCACAACCAAAAATTACTACGGATTTATAAAAAATATTAATATTATAGTATGTTATTTTCAATAAAATGTCGATATAATAAGTAGGTACTGTAATAAAGAACGTAATGTCATTAATTTAAATTAAGAACATACCTATATTCATATAAAACATAACACAATTTACCTTATGCTATTTATAACCTAAATAAGTGATATCCTGATAACATCTGAAAATGGGTAGATAATAACTGCACAAAACGACAAGCGTAGTTACGACATACTACCACAAAATAGTTAAATATAAATAGTTGGTTGCTCAAAATAATTTTGTGACCGATGCTATATAATTTACACGGTGTATTTTTCAAAAAAATATTAAAAATATATATAAGAAAGTATTAATATGTTATGTTTATACATAACTAAGTACGAAAAATTCAAGTACAATTTTTGTCACACTCGTTACAGAATTGAAATATTCCAGTATCAAAATGGCTACTGTTTATGTATTATTTTAAATTAAATTTAAGATAGGTACCTATATATTATTATAAAAGGCCCATAAATTAATTGA
>JAIPRL010007958.1:0-21729 GCA_025469235.1 Pemphigus obesinymphae | reverse complement strand
CACTCATTCTCTGTTCTATCTTTCTATCTACTGCCCAACATTCCGTTCCATACATCATTGCAGGTCTCACCACTGCCTTATAAAATTTACCTTTTAACCTAATAGGGATTCTTTTATCACACAGAATTCCTGACGCTTCTCTCCACTTCGTCCATCCACACTTAATCCTGTGTTTCATATATTCTTCGAAACCCCCATCTTTCTGTACAACAGACCCTAAATACTTGAACCTCTCCACTTCTCCCACCACATCCCCACATGACTTTATTTCTAGATAATATATTTATTTATTCCTACTCCAAGCATGAAATAAAAATGCCCTAAACATGAAAAAATGCCCTAAAAATCTCGAAAAATTTCTTAAAATCCCAAAATTTAAAAAAAAAAATGCAAAATAAAAGTTTCGTTTTTAAATTCTCTAATTTATGAATCGAATTTTGTACTTAGAAAGCATTGCCCTAGACCAGCCATTAAAAAATGTATTTTGCATTAAAATCCGAGCTTTAGTAAAAATATATATAATATATTCGAGTATATATTATACGGTGGTACATCATATAATTTTCCAAAATAATTAAATACAACGTCTATATTAAAATTAGGTACTATATATTGATGTCAAGATCCTAAGGGAGCTAATAAAAATAACATTCTGGAAACCCACGTGGTCGGTTTTCTAATATACACAATAAAATTGTCTATTGCTGGCGAAATACACGCATTAAATATACTTTAAAGATGCATCACAACTGACATTTCGTTTAACAAATAATGAACTTAAACTTCGAAATAAAAAAAAAAATAGAAACAAGGTGGCTTTTTAACGCACCCGCCGACTAGCCTAAACAGTTAATATTTTAACTCGTTGTACCTATATATTGTATATAGTGTTTATTCGTTTGTGTATTTCTTATGTTGTTCTTTTGCAATGGTAGATATATATTCATCGTTAGATCTGTCTGATTGTGTAACAGAGAATTATAATTTTATTATAAATAGGTACAATGTACATTGTATATATATATATATATATATATATATATATGTGCGTTAAACTACCAACGATAATTATATAATAAAAATATTAAATAGCTATAAACATTTCAACGAAATTATTAATAATCTGAGCATTCGATGAAAACTGTCGGAAATAATTAATATAATATATTCAGTATATTTTAACAATATCGTTTTTCTTATTTAATAATGTACATTGTTTGTTATTATAGTTATTACCTACTAGAACTGAGAAAGAACTTCCAGTATTTACTTTAAAAACGCTAAATAAAAATGCTCTAAAAAATGTATTGATAATAAATGATAAAATTTATATGAACTAATAAATATTAGGCGTAATGTTTTGTAGGTGAATTACACATATATATAGAGTAAATTTTGAAAAATACATCCAAAAAATACATCTAAAATTTTCCAAAATATATGTACTCTGGTTTGTCCAAACTAATTCATCCCTAATTACAAAAAATATGTTATTACTAGGACGCGGATTTTTATGTAAATACATAATTTTATTGAATACAGATTTTAATTAATTCTGATTAAAAATATGTACGTTTCAAAATACTTTGAATAAAATGAGACTTTTTTATATTGCATATTTTCACACATTTTGATGTAAATACCTTTATGTAAATAAAGGTATTTAAATAAATAATAAATAAAAGGTATAATAAAATAATATTTTTTAAATATTTTACCTATAAGTACATAATTAGTATTTTTTTAAACGTAAGTACCTTAACTGATGTTTTTAACATAGGCATACTAATTAATGAAACAGATGGAAAACTATAAAAGTCAAAATAAGAAATAACCTAAATTAAAAATTTTAGATTAATATTCAAGTAATCATTAGCCACCTTAGAATTGACTATACTTGAGTATACCACTCATGCACAACTACCTAATTAAAAAAAAATAATAATGTTTTAACAATCAAAACTTATAAACTTGTAAAACGGTTAATTACATTAACATTAAATTAGTTTCTGCTAAAACTATTAAATAATTATTTCATAATGTATAATCAACCACAAATATAACAAAACATAAATTATCTACTTCAATTAATATTACCAAAATTTTCCATAAAATTTAAAATTCATCAAAATTTATACTATAATTTTTTTCTAAATTATTAATATAATAAATTTAATAATTTTAATAAACAGTATCTATGTAAATTAATTGGAAGATTAGTAGCCCTGATTTTTGATAGAGTGGGAATGTTTTTATTTTTTTTAAATAAAATATATGATTAATTACCTCTATTTTTGCGTGATTTATAAAAAAAAATGTTTAATTATCAAAAAAAAAATATAGCATTTTTTTAAAAAAATTTTAAAAAATTTGAAAATAGCCATTTTATAGTTATTTATTGGTAATATTAAGATAATATTTTGGTTGAATTTGGTTGAATTTTGAATGAATGAAAGCAATTCATAATTTCAAAAATTCAGCAAAATATTGCATAATTGACGAGCAAAATTGTACGTGTTTTACACTTTTTAATACCGGTAGCTACAATTTTTCAATATTTTACTGTTACTTTTTGAAGATTATTAAAATATATATATATTTTTTTTTAAATCATACAAAAACAGAGGTCATTAGTCATATATTTTATTTTAAAAATATGCAGTAAAATATTGACAGTAAATTAATAATTAGGGCTACTGATTTTCCAATTAATTAACATACTGTATAATAATTAATAATATTATATTTTTTCAAATAATAAAATAACTGTAACCTAAGTCAATATTTTTAGTATGAAGTTTTTAGTTAGTATATTAATGAGTATTTAGGACGTGTATCTTTTGCAGTATTGCATATTATACACATTTAATTTATCTGCTAACCTGCTGTATTTTACTGTCTTTACTTTATTAAGTAACTTTACTTGCGTACCGTTTTAATAATTTATGTACATATAATATATTATGGTTTAATCGTAATATTAGACTATTATATTTTATAGTTAATATGTGTAATTATATACCAAAAATGTTATCTTAGAATTAAATATTTAAAAAATAAAAATATTCAGAAGCCCTTTCATTTTAAGCAAGAAAAATCCCACATTTTTCAATTTTGGTTCACAAGTAGCCAAGGCTTGAAAACGTTGTACTTATAACTTTATTAAACGTAAAATTAAAAATATAATAACGCTTTCGAAAACTACCCGTGGTGTAAAGTTTTATACTATATATGTATAATATTATAGGTACATAATATACCGTTACTGTAACGCTTTATGAACTCAAAATATACTTTGAGTGGACAGCTGACGAGGGTACAAGAAAAAATTACGATATTATTATATGAACATAATAACGAAATAAAGTTACACACTTCCGAAAGGTCTCAACACCAAACACAGCAGGAAGACTTGCACCAACCTATATAGACTGTATATAGCCCTATATAAGCTCTCAGAGGCATATTTACCATTTTTATAATTTAAATTTCTTAAAATTTGCCTATACAGGATGGTATGCGTCCTCTTAAAAGGATGTCGGTGCAAAAAAACTGTTCAATAAAAAATTCATGTTAACATTTCTCATTCTTAACAACTTACAAACATTTTAGAAATATGAAACAAAAAAAAAAAAATTACAGATAACACGTGCCGTACGTAACCTTTTTTCGATATTTAAAATTTTACAAGTTATATTTGAGTATTTAAAATAAATCAAAAAAGTTAGTTTTTTTATAACTTAATAAACGTGTTTAAATGCACGTGTTACAAAACGGCTACATATGTCGCTAGATAATATTGTTCTTTATCATTTAATTTTCGTTTCATATTTCTACGTCATTATAGATGAGAAATGCAAATGTAATATTTTCAATGAAATTCTATAAATTCATAAAAAAAAACAATTACAATAAAAAAAAAGTATATACGGTACCTAATAGAACCAATTATTATTATTCGTTTTTAAAATGCATATAAACATTTTTCAATTGTTGGATTATGCTTATAAATTCTTGAAATTTTCAGAAAATTGCCTATATAGAACCCGTTTAAAATGACCGCGCTGACATGCTCTTAATAATTAGTTTATCATAATTTCTCGAATAGTATAGATAGTATTTATAGTAGTAGATAGTATATAGTATTTTCTCGATAGTATAAATTCCAAGATGGTACAAAACGGTACGAAGGTCCCACTGATACACGAATACCAATATATTATTTTATACATATATTATATTACGTATTAATCTAAATTAACCAGTGACGAAGTGTGTATAAACCAAATGGGGAGACAAATTTAAAAAAAAATTCATACTAGGGCATGGGTGCAACAATGAACAAAATGAAAAATCAACAAAAAACAAAATAAAACCGCGAGGTTATATATCGCACGACTAACGGAAACACGCACTGACGATAAGATAATAATATTGTTATATTCTGTGGTAAAACGCGGCACGCCCTAAATTGGTAGTGTAGTTAGAACCGGTCGCCGCAAAGTTGAGACAGTGTCTCCAACCACCGTTGAATTGTGCATACGAAAACCCCGCGAACCCATGGAACCCCCACCGTATCGATGGCGAAAATAACGACTATTTTTGTATAGTTTTAGAATAAATTACGCAGCGGATTTAATGCTTTTTCAAAATATTATTATCCAAAGTGAAAATTGTATTTTCATTGTTATGAAAATACTATAAGGTAATTGGAGTTTAAAAATATAAGTAGGTAATTGCACGGTTGAAATAGGTACCTATTGTACCCATCTGCGTGGTTATCGAGTATCGAACAGCGCTCGGCGCTAGGGCAACGTTGACAATCGCCCGTCATTACTATATGATCAAAATACAAAAACATAGGAAGGGGAATCCGGTAATAATACGGCCGCCGCGCCGGAGCGTTACGAATAATCGCCCGACATGCGTGTGGACCGAGGAACAAATGAACGATACGAAAACGTGTATTTATTTTGTTCGTGACGCGTGCACATTTCTATATTTCTTTATTATTTCTTTAATTTATTCTTTTATTATTGGTGTATATTATATTATTATAATAATACGCTAGATAAAAATTCAATATCATATATGTTAACAGAAAATCGGAATAAAACAACTCGGAAGACTTGTTTAGTGAAATGAAAGACAGACGCTTAAATTATGAGTAATAAACGTACAAGTTTTATTATTTTATAATTATCGGTTTTATGTAAAACGTATTTACATTTTTGTTTTTTTATGTGGCATTAATTTTGGTTTGATAAATACTTTTTAAATCGGTACATAATTAATATTGTATTCTATGCTTTTCAAAAATAAATCATTTTTAATCGCCGCCCTCCCACTTTCAAAGCCCACGAGCCGCCACCGGTAGGACGCACTGTCTCTTTGTCTCGCAGGACGCTTCGCCCCTGCGAAATTAACCATTTTCCCGTGCGATTATTAGCACTATCTATACTCCGTACATTATGTATGTATATAATATTCTGTTATAACTACGTATTGCGCGTCATCGTCGTCGTCGGTTTTAGAGAAATCCTCCGAGATAGCGATATCATTATTATTATTATTATTATTATTATCATTATTATTATTATTATTATTATTATTATTATGTACGTATACGCGCACGGGAGAATGCTTAAAATTAATGCCACACAACGCCACCGTATAGTCGGTACGCGTTATATAGTTAATACGGTGTACTATACGTATATATATATACGTATAGTATATATATTATATATATATATGTATATATAACAGGGACCCCGCTGATAGTTTCGGGGTGTTTGTGATTTGTAGCTTTCGGGGAAAGGGGTATAATATTATAATGTTGGCGAGCGAGGGTCGCCAGGGTACGCGTCGGCCGGCCGGGGCGGGGGCGGGGAGACACGATGGCGGTACACGGCGAAATTCGCCAAGATAAGACACGTGCACCACCAGCCGCCGTAACCGTGTTACTGCGGCAGCGTCGGCGGTGCAGGAGTGCCTGAAACAATCCCGCGAATACATAAATACACAATTAATCACCCTCTCGTTAACGGCCCTCCTTCACCCACCCCAACCGTCGGCGAGCACGGTTCTTCCTCCTTCTGCGCTCCCCATTTCGCACTATTATTATTACACATTATTATTATATACCGTCGCCGCCGTTAGTAATACTCTCTCGGCGAGTCGACCGTCTCATCGTCCGCGTGTTCTTGCATATACGCAGAGCCGTAGCTCTGAGATAGCCGAGATTCGATAGCGCCCTTGGCAAAGAACCAAATTTCCGCCCCTAAATTGGTAATAAGGAAAAAAAGTCATCAATATTTTGGAGTTGCGTTAACCTAATTAATTAGCAAAAAAAAAAAAAAGTCATAAACTTACTTTTACAAGATTTTGCCCGTCGACTTTTCACCCCCCCCCCCCAATCTTAAAAATTTAGGGATAGATATTACTGAATTTCGATTTTGCGCGCCCCCATTCCTGTTGCGCCCTTGGCCTGAGCCAAGCCCTTGCTACGGCTCTGCGTATACGGTACGATTACACGGCTATAGGTCCTACACACACACACACGAAAAGAGCGTACTGTTTATGATACATTTTGGTCCTCCCGAAAATAAGACTTATGCAACGATCAGTCTGACAAAAGAAAAAAAAATACTATTATACTACTCGTACTTCATAAAATGGGTAAAATAATAATGTGTTTAAATGTGGGCCGTTGACTTATTAAAAGGTAAATATTTTATTGACTTTTTATTCATTTATGACGATACAAGCCGAGGCCTAAGAATAAAGAAATCGTTATAAGCATTAACAACGGTAATAAAAAAAAAACAATTATAAGAGATCTGATTAATGAGAGGTTTTAGGTGTAATTAAAGGTGGGGTTTTCGTTTGCAAGACGTATGAGACAATATACAGAGGAGTTCAATACATATATATATATAGTTAGACGAGGAAAAGGAATAAAGAAGAGAGGAGCAATTCTAGTGTGCCGAGGAGGAATTTTAAAATGTATTTGTGAAAGGAGCGTAGGACAATCAATTGAACCACATAAAAGTTTGGAGAAAAATTATGTATTAGCTGCACGTCTTCGATCAGTAAGGCTAAATAAATTTAAAAATTTAAGGACTGGGGAATAGTCATGTGGAGGGAAAAGGGTTTTTAGAAAATAAGTAGCGAAAGATAGGAATTTGCGTTGAACTCTTTCAATCGCATGGGGTTCCCAATTGAGGGTGCCAAAGAATAGATCTATACTCTAAGATAAGGAGCAGTAAAGAATCTTAAGCAAACGATCCAATTTAAATTCAGAGGAAATACGAAGGACAAAACCTAGGATTTTAAAAGTTCTACAACAAATTTCCTGAATGTGTAGTTTGGAGTACAGATTAGAGGGAAAATGAAAGCCTAGGTCACGGACTAAATTAGAGAAAGTAATTGGAATACCATAGATGGTGTGATAACACTCATGTTATCAATTTTGAATGTTAACAGCAACGCACTTATCAGTTGTAAAAATCTTGAGACAATGAATGTATGACATGTGTTATTAAGATATTTAAAAAATGTATTTTGTTAAAATAAAGAGTTCTTTTTAATAGAATAATACAGTTATTAGTTATTTGTGAAACAATACAAAAATACATGATCAGAGTAATAAAACATGGACGATACGAAAGTAGGATATTTTAAGGCAATCCCAATGATTTGCCCCAATGCACTAACTGGCCAAGGTCAGATTGGAGAAACAAAGCATCATTAACAATTTGAATACACATAAATAATTGTATATCATCAGGAAATATAAGGATTTGTGCATGACATAGAATAGAAGGAGCTCCATTTACGAGTAGGAAAAACGTCAATTGAGAAAGAATGACTTCTTGAGGTACACCTGACGAAGAGGTAATGATATTAGAAGTACTATCTTGTAATTTCAACCGTTGTTTTTCATTAGTGAAGTAGAATGAGAACCAAGAAAGAATAGGTTTCCCGAAATCAGATACAGATAGGATCTTAATAAGAATGGCATGATCAACTTGGTCAAAAGCCTTAGAGAAATCAGTGTAAATTATGTCAACTTAATATAGGCGAACAAATGATTAAAAAAAAAGGAGGTAAATACAAAATTACAAGTAAGAATAGATCGACCTGGTCAAAATCTAGATTGTTCATCGATCAAAAAGGAGTTAACTATAGAGGTTGGATAGAGGAAAGAACCAAATATTCAATCATTTTTGCTATATGGGAAATATTGGTAATAGGTCGATAACTTTTTAACTCAACTCAACTAATTAACTAATTTAGGCGGATGTTAGCTTAGACATTTTAAACGGGTTCTAAATGGCAGTTTTTAGAAAGTTACAAGAAAAATTATAATTTAACAATTGAAAAATGTTTATATGCATTTTAAAAATGAATAATAGTAATAATAAATTGGTCTCATTACTATCTCGTACATAATTTTTTTTGTGGTTATTTTTACGAATGTATAAAATTTCATTAAAAATATTACTTTTGCATTTCTCATTTATAACAACTCAAAAATATCGTAAAAAGATGAAACATAAAATAAATAATAAAGAACAACATTATCTAGCGCCCTACGTAGCCGTTTTGTAACATATGCATTTAAGAGAACTCTTTTCGCTTTCTAAGTTCAACTTCTTTCTTAGTTATCGTAAGTTTAAAACTTAAACAGAATAATATGATAGATTAAAATATTTACTATGGACGAACATAGATTTTTTTTTTTGCTAAAACACTATTTTTAATTTTAAAATTTTAAAATTTGACGTTTTTAATTACCAATTTTAGATGTTTAAACATACTAAAAATTCTATGCTCTTAGTTAATTGAATTTTTTTTATGTCTTAGTTTAAATTTAAAATTTTTATCTTTTATTTAGTGTAATTATTACTGATTTGTAATAAAACTGAGATCAGAAACCCACAAGTAGTTTTTGAGCAAATGCTGTGATTATATAACATTAAAAGTGGTACAGATATGAGACTATTTTTAGATAACTTTAAAATTAAAATTAATTTTTGAATTTTCACTATTCAAAAAGTTTCTAAAAATTTCCCAGCACAGAACCCCTTAAAAATAATTCGTATAGGGTCCTCTTAAACACGTTTTATTAACGTTTATCAGGAGTTATTAAAAAACTAACTTTTTTGATTTTTTTAAATATATAGAACTCGTAAAAAAATTTAAATATTGAAAAAAGCCTACGTAGGACACTAGATAATGGTGTTATCTAAAATTTATTTTTCGTTTCATATTTTTAAGATTTTTTAAAATGAGAAATGCTAAAATGAGTTTTTAATTGAAAATTGTTTACGCTTACATCTTTTCAATTTATCAGGACTGCCGCACCCCGATAAATAGTTTGTAAAACATAGTTTCATACTTCAAGTAGGTACTATATCGGTTAGAATAATCAATAATGACTGAGCCATTTTTATTTTATATTAATATTGTATTTTTCATAGGGAATTATAAATCTTATTTTTTTTTTACTATTTTAAGGATTAATCATTTAATCATTACAGATACAAAACACTTACGAATAATCTTCTGTCAAAAGTTATAAAATGTTATCTTTTTTTATTTGGTGCAAATATTAGTGATCCACAATCATTCAGAAAGCCATAATGTACTATAAGGTAAATATAACATAGTTTTTTAAAACAATTATCGCGACTACACAACAATAAAGAGTGACACTGACATAGGAATATTTTTAAACTGCTTTTAAAATATATTTAAATATTTATAAATTGTTGAATTTTAATTTTTCTTGAAATTTCATAAAAATTGCTTGTATACAAAACCCCTTAAAACGAGTGTGTGGCGTCGTCTAACTAGTTTAATTATTGGCTAAATTTAATTTTTAAATCGGTAATTTTTATAATCATTCGGTTAAATCAACACTTGAAAGGTAAAATTATTGCTAGTGTATATTTTAATATTCGTACAAAAGTAACCAAATAAGTACATATCTAATAGATATTAAATAAAATAAATATAAAGAATAAATAAAGTTTATTGTTGGTTAATTTAAGAAAAAATTTCTTGAGATTTGAGTCTTAAATGTTAAACCGAAAATAAATTTTTTAACTGAGTTAAGTTAATCTTTTTTTCGAAATTAAATTTTAACTAAAAACTAATTTAACTTAACTTAACATGATTAAGTTAATTTTTTCGATTAAGTTGCTCACATTTGAGTATGTATAACATAACTTAGTATAATATATTAATATCTAACTCTATTAATTAATTCAACAGTATTTTAATTTTCAACTGTATTTTTATATATAACCCAAGACAGTTGTTTACATAATTAATTTGTAATATTATAACACTATAATAAAATAAATATATAAATATATATTGTTACACAATTGCAATATTGTACACGAAAACCTAGCATGCAATTTAATACAATTATACACCTCAGTGGTTGCACGTGTGTAGGGACGACGGGGCGATCGCCCCCCTCTAAAATTGTAGCAAATTACTTATTAACAAGTTAGATATTGATTTAAATATTAACAATTATTTATAGTTACATTGTAATGCATTTTCAAAATATTATTATTGAAAGTAAAAATTTTTTCCATTGTTTATGAAAACACTACGAGGTAATCGGAATTTAAAAATATACGATATGTAGGTACGGCTGAAATATTGGTACCTATAATATTCATCTGCCAGGTTTTCAAGTGTCGAATAGCGCTCGGCGCTGGAGTGACGTTGACAATCGCCCGTCATAACTATACGATCAAAACACAAAAACATAGGAGGGGGAATTCAGTAATAATGCGGCCGCCGGAGCGATACGAATTGCATGTGGACTATGGAACAATACGGAATAAGTCACTGTATACAAGTGTATTTACTGTGTTCGTGTTAGTGATGCGTGCACATTTCTATAATATCTATATTTCTTTAATTTATTCTTTTATTATTGGTGTATATTATATTATTATAATATAGTAGATAAAACTTTAGTGTCATATTCACAGAAAAATTTAAATAAAACAACTTGGAAGACGTTTAATGAAATGAAAAATAGACGCTTAAATTTTGAGTATAAAACGTATAAGTTTTATTATTTTGTAATTTTCGGTTTTTGTAAAACGTATTTATATATTTATTTTTTAATATTTTGGTTTAATAAATACGTTTTAAATTTGTACATAATTATTATTGTATTCTATGCTTTTCGAAAATGAATAGTTTTTAATTGCTCTCCTACATTCAAAGCCCACGAGCCGCCACTGATACACCTTTTGAAAAACCACATGCAGGCCTAAGAAGAATCACCACACGCATAACCAACCCCTCCTTCTGTGGCCGACGATCCGATAATTCGCATCGCCAAGTTCTATAATTTTCAAAAAGAAACTTTGCTCCAAGTTTTTATCATCAACCGGATGTGAGTTTAATTAAAAATAAACTTTCGTAGTAGATTGGACCAACAGTTTCGGTTCTGTGGTTATACGTTATATATTATGTATATATTAAAGCTGCGATGAATTATTATTATTTTCTGTAATCGCGTTAATATACACAGAAAATTATCGTCAAGGTTGGGTCTGAAATTCGATATAAATATATGCGTATAATGTGTGTGTGTGTGTGTGTGTGTGTGTGTGTGTGTGTGTGTGTGTGTGTGTGTATGTGTTTCGTATATTTTTTAAACTGTATAAAGCTTATCGTTACTCGAATGAAATTCTGAAACGCTAGAACCGCGTAATTACTGTTTAAAACTTTATAATTTAATTCCTCTCGACTGTACATTATTCAGCCTCGTAAGCGACACAAACATTTTTTGTTTACCGAAATGACCAAAATAATATTTTTATTTTTGATCCGTCAACCCCGGAGTATTCGAGTTGGGGCCCCAGACACTGGGGAATAATTGCAGGTAGTATAATAGTTGTCTCCCGGATTTTTATTTTTATTTTTTTTTTATTAAACCCAGTGTTGTTAACGTTCATTTTAAATGGGAATCCGTTCCGTTCCTCGTTCTTTTGGAATTAAATGGGAATCCATTCCGTTCCTCGTTCTTTTGGTATTAAATGGAATCCGTTCTGTTCCTCGTTCTTTTAATATTAAAAAGAATCCGTTCCATTCCTACAAAAATGGAATTCGTTCCTATTTCGTTCCTTTTTATCCTCTTATATATATAAAAAAAAAACAAAGGATATTTACATTTTACAATTATTTTTATTGTTGAAACTATTATAATAAATATTAATTTACAAAATTATAAGTTCATACATATACAATTATTAATTATAATAATATAATACATTATTCGAATGTATATAAATTATTTTGTTTTAATAGTATGAGCTTTTCAAATTAGCTATCACTTAATTTAAAACGTTTAGCAGTCATAACTGGGGGAATTTCAGCAGGGCCACTTGAGGGCAATCTAATGTTGTATTCCAAGAATAATTTTAAAATTATTGGGTGCATAAACAAAGATAATACATCTTGACCAGCGGATTTTAAATAATTTTCCATTTCATCTAAATTTGAATTTGACAGTTCAGGTTTTTTCATAATTAGTTATCTGAATAATTATCTTAGATAATTATTTTACTCGTCTAGACAAATTTATCTAGATACTTTTTTAATTATTTTGATTTCCATTAAATTTTCATTATAATTTTAGTTATGTTTATGAGTAGGTATATTTTTAATTACATTTTTTACATTTACATAATTTATATAGAAGTATCTATTTATATTTTAAATATTAAATTTGTTGTTTCCGGGTAAGTACATATTAAATATCCAATGATGTTATTTGAAATTCAGACCAGTTGCGCGTTGCCACTATTTATTCGAGTACCTATGCTATAATAATTTTATTGTCTCCCCTCGGTTTAAATAATCCAGACATTCGCCGGCCAACTATAACAAATTACAATAATAATATTTTATTGTATACCCTTAAATAATAATATAAACATGCATTTTGTATTAAATATAATAATACTATAAAAACAGATGAGCAAGTCGGTTTCACCTTCCATGTAGGAAAATAATAACATAGGTGGAAGGTACCTAAATATACCTACCTATATAATATGAAATAATTGTAATGAAATGAAATAATGTATTTATTTTATATACACATTATTATTTTTATTATATTATGTGTTTTCTGTTAAATTCTACAGGGAATCTGGGTGAAACGATTAATTTTTATTATTATTTGGGTACCTGATATATATTAATTTTAATTATAAAATGTGTGGACTATTTTCCTCCAAATGTTTTTTCGTCAATATATATTTCATATAAATACACTTCAAATGTATTTAATTTGCAATAATATTTACTCGGTGAGGTATTTCACTTATACAGCAAATCGAAGAATATTATAGATTTAAACTGTGAGAGTAACCAACTTTATAGAGGTGAATCCAAATGAGTATATTTTTTTTTACCTATCTAGATATATCTATCTATATGGTCAGTAGAGGAAAATGGAATAGACCTTTTTTGGAGTAAAAAGGACAGTAGAGAAAAGGGAATTCTGTATTTGTGTAGTTAATGGCTACGGTAATTTGATTACGATGTATTATATATTTAATAAGAATCTTTGAAAAATATTTATATATTTTCGTTTCTTTAATTTTTACATGAAAAAAAAAAATACAAAAATATTTTTATCTGATTTGTATCTAGATAAAAAGTTATTTTATTTATCTTTATCTAGATAAAATAATTATTTAGTTATTTTTATCTTTATCTATATACAATTTTATTTATCTAGGCTCAACACTGCCTACATTCATATAAAACACAATTCAATTTACCTTATGTCAATATAACATAGATAAGTGCGATATCCTAATAACATCTGAATATGGGTGGATAATAACTGCACCAAACGACAAACTTCGCGGTCGTTACGACCACAGAATGGTTAGATATACGTAGTTATCAATCAGAGTTTTGTGCGCTATGCTAAATTCACGGTGGATTTTTCGCCGGAGAGGGAATAAAATACAATTGCTTGTGAGTAAACGGCATATCAAAAATGCATCTTTCAAGTGTGCGCAATGGACAGCACTATGGTAGCGTCGCGATAGTGATATATGTAATCTATCTCATGGCTAAATATCTAGGTGTGACAGAAATATTTACGCTTTCGTCCAGTTCTGATAAAAATAGAAATTATGAAATTGTGACGTCAACTGGACAGGGTTTTAAACGTAGACAAACGAGTGTATATATATATATTATTAATTTCATCGGAAGATGACGTAGTATACATGCGCAGTTTAAATTAATAATATTCACGGCACAACAATCACTAAAACAGCGATAAATAAATAATAATTTTATGTATAAAAACACGTTAATTTATTGAAATTTTAGACAGTTTATTTGCATCTGTGCTCCTTAACACGAGCCGCTAGTGGCGGTATTCAAGTTACAGATTTTTTTACTTATTTTTTCAAGTCATTCGTGTTTATTCATCTCGCGAGCTGAGCGAATCGCGGCCCAAGAACTTGTATTTCAATAAACCAAAAATATTTGTGTTTTATGACATATCGGTTCTTTAATGCAGTTTTTAATTAGTTCTTGAACTAGTAAAATGTATAGTATGTATAGTAAGAGTTTTGAGTAAAGATCTTTTTTGATGAAAAATGTATTCTCTAGTACCTAATTAAGTATAAGTATTAAATATTATTCAGCTTAATATTATTGGTCAGCTATTTAAATTGAAACTGCTCATCGAGCAATTAAATTGGCAAATTGCGTTCAAACACTAAACAATTAGTAAGAATAATATGATTTAATTCTTTCGTGGACGACTTTTGATAGTTTTTTATGCTATATAGGTATCTAGTATTATAACAACGCGAACACATATTTTGGTTTGCGGTTCGCGATCGTGCAAGGGAGAATGGACCACGTGACACTCATTTTTTTCACAGTTCAAGAAGCTTCGTTTCAATAATAATAATACGCGGACCAAATAGGAACTATACTCGCCGAGCGTTAAAAGTGAAACCCGTCGAGCAGACAACGACTGTTTTTCACGCCGTAACCTCACCGCGTTATTTTGGGTAACACTGTATAATCCAAATCTGCGCGTGGAACGGGTTTCACTCGGCGTGACACGAAAATTGGAGTGATCCAACGTGGTGCGATGTGACGCGGTGACACTGTCCTACGTCACGCGAAATATGAAACGCGAACGAACGAGGCGCTGTGCGAAAATTCGAGAATTCCAATGCTGGGGGAGATTAGGTTGTCCGCACTCTTTGTTCGACCATTCGGATCTATACCTCGTTACTGTTCGTATACACACCACATATTATGTGTAATTGTTACAAACCAATTACATTTAAATACCCAATCAATTATTATCAATAGTACTTCGATCACGGACGGACGAAAGGGGTTTTTAATGGAAAACTCGTACCTTAATTAGTACCAACTCATTAGTAGAAACTCCGTCTACGAGAAAAAAATGATGCTATGAACATTATTTATTTGGAAAGGCAAATTCATGTAGAATTCTCACCGTTCGTATCAAGAACTGAAGATTCAAGGGCTTTTAATCACAAATCGCGTCCAGATCGCGCCAAAAACATCAAACTGTTTGATCGCGTTCGCTTCTCGACGCTCTACACTCGGCTTGCGTTCGCTCACGTAGGACACCGCGTTAACGCTTGGCAAGTATAGGAACGAACCGCTGCACTATGCGCATCTGGACAGGACTTTTCGTAATATAATAATAATAATAATACCGCGTTGACCGGCATTTAATTATCCGCAAACAATATAATATGTATACGAATGGCTAAAACACACACACGGTGTTGGGGAGGAAGGAGGGGGTTGCTATAGGCCACTTAACCAAACCCCTCCTCCCGGCGTCCACACCGGAGGGTCAACGGTAAAACGTCATCGAGCAAGTCGTAAATACATATTTCGTTTTGTATCCCTCTATCTATCTATCTATTAGTGGTGGATTTAAGGAGAGACGCAGGGGAACGGAGCTACTCTTCATATTTTCATGTTTAACAGGGTACCCCTTAATTTATTTATCAGGGAACGCAGGGAACGCAGTGTCTGTTTTAATTTTTATTTAACATTTGTTAAAATTGTAAATTTTTTTGGAAAAATCGTGAAATTACGAAAACAAATGTTTTTTTGTTCTTATCGTATAATAAGTTTTAGATAAAAAACATGATATAAAATGTTGAATAGTTGATCTTATTAAATCATATAGGTAATAAATAATCTTCATTATTCGTGAAGGGCTAAAGCCTAAAAGGATGGTGAAATCAATGCGACACCGATAAACTTCATTTCGGTCTATATTTACAACTTCTTTTAAATTCATTTAAAAGGAAAAGTGTTAAATTATTTTAAAAGAGGAATGCTAAAACTATGTTATCTAGAAAATATGTAATCCAACAATGATGTAAAAAAATTTTGGATTTTTCTATTCTATTCATGTTATATATAATAATCTAAAATGTTTTTAAAAACGTCCCTTGGTTAAGAAACTTTGGATAGGGGGTGTGGGGGCCTAAGTCCTCCACGGCTTACTTTTTCTTTAATATATGTCCCGGAACGCTGATTTTTAACTAAAAGCAGAGTCCGTCCTTATTATTTTTTTTTTCCAATTCAACCACTGCTATCTATACGACATCCGATAGATAATCCCTTCCACACACGCGCGTATCACTTGACTCTCGGCTCATCGTACAATGTATACCCGGGATAATCTCATTATCCGCGGTAGACGTTTATTTTTCGTTTTTAAGTGCGCGCGTGTACGTTTTCAATTTTCCGACGGATAGCGAGGACACACGCGTGTACGAGAAGTACGTTGTCGTCGTATAATGCTCATCCGGTCGCGGAGACGAATAGACCGACACAGTCCGGCGCGCGCGGTGCAGCAGCTATGGAGGCGCGCGCGCGCACGTGACCGTCGGACGAACGCTATACCGGCCGACGGGCACGGGCGTCCGGGCACGTGCACACGGTGCCGTGAAAAATTATAGACGAGTGGCGCGGCGGCGAGCACCATAACAAACGCGGCGGTGGTCCCTCGGGCAAACGGTAAATTAGCTCGTTTCGGCATATTGTTCGCGGTTAATGGTTCGCGATGTTTTCGCAACGGTCGCGAAACGTTTACCTCCCACGGTCCCGCCGCCTCTCCGTTGGTCGTCGTTATACTGCGCGCGCGCGCGTGTGTGTGCATATAATGTACTATATATTACTTATATACTATAAGATGTGTGTATATACGGATTTACATTTATATATATACACTTTTGTGTATGTATGTGTGCGTGTATGTGTACACGATCGTGCCAGTGTGTGAACGTCGCTCGACGTTAATGGACTTTATGGACTGCACCAAACGCTTAGGGTAAACAAACACCGTCGTCGTCGCCGCCGAGACTTGTTGGACCGTGAAAATAAACGCGTTTCGTATATATTATAATGCATAATGCGTATACGTATACGCCCAAAACAACGCGTCGGTCCAACAGATACCGCGTGTATCGGAGACGATCTCGTGCCGGTACACGTCTTTGCGCCGAAGACAATATTATAAACGTTCACATTGCGTGCTCGCCAGGGGTGGACTGGCCCTACTGCAGTGGCCCCGCAAACCGCGTTCACTGTAGCGCAGTTGCCTTGCGTCGAAAAATGAAAATAAAAATTCGTACAGTCGTCGGTTTATGTTATATGTATTTCGGTGAGTCAGATTTGTTCCTGGGTTCGGGGTATTTTACCGTTTCCAGCCCCGTAGCCGAGCGCTATTCAAGAGGACGTACAGGCGTCTGACCCGTCGACATAGGGCCGATGAACATCGACATACCACATCCGTGTGCCGGGGTCATCGTACTGGACTGAAACGGCTTGCTGGGCAAAGATGTCGTTTCAACCTCCAGTGAAGCCGCAGTATCTAGTAACTACTTCTCCTGTTTCGGGCCAGGGGCTACCTCCGGTGGTGTGATAGTGTCCCCCGGTAGATGGATCGTGCGTCCCTGGAGACACCCCGCAGGGCCGTTCAACCGTTAAGCAGACCCGCTTGGTTCCCACTCTCGTCCTGCTGGACAGTCCCTCCTACTCCTACACCAACGTCGCCCTACCGCACGACCCGTAGACCGTACGACCAGGCGCCGCGAGGAGGCACCGACCGTTCTGCACGTTATCGGTGGGACTTCCACTCTCCCCGGAGTAGGTGGCTTTTTACATCACCTTAGGATGTCGACGCCGCACGTCGCCACGTCTACCAGTTTCTGGTCTCTGCACCAGTGGCACCGTGGTGTCCATAGCGTAGTACAGGCCGGTGGACGGGTTCTTATGGTTGCCACATGCTCGGTCCCGTCCAATCGCTCCGTCACGTTAGCCGTCCGAAGACGTTGCCCATCTAGCACCACGAGGAGATGTGACGATGAAACCACGGTCAAGTTACTCTGGCTGTGGTTTCGCTAGATATTTCGGTGAGCCGGTTGGCGGATCTGAAAGTGGTTTAAGTGAAACGAATATCGGTATTAATGTATAATAGTCTTCTCCCAAAAACGTAGGCGAAATTTGAAAGCAGTTTGTGCTCAAATTCAGTGACGTGATTAGGAATTTTATCTGAGGGAAGACGACCATTTTTTCCCAACAAATAAATGTATAGCTACTTCTCCCACCCACAAATAACCACCGTCTCTCTCGATAATTAATTATATGATAATGATTAATTTATCCTAAAGTAGAAACGTACAGTGGTATAATTGTGTGGCCAACTGCAAACTTTAAATCCCAGAAATATATTCAATTATTTATAGTAGGTTACGATGGTTTATATGATGTAGATACCCACCGAATAATATCGCAATTAGAAAGGAATGCAAGGGAGGCCAAGCTAAATTATCTCAAGCAATCCAATTTATTTAGAATTAACTAAATATTTTTACAGGCTAAAGCCTCCCTACATTTTTGAACTAATTGCGCTACTGTTATCGAGCTACCACAATAAAGCCCTCTTTCTTGACTTATTATTAAGTGTAATAGTGTAATATATAATTAATGATACAATATATAGTACAAATTGTAGTATTGTATACATATTAGGTAAGTATATTCAAATATTTAATGTATGAAAGTTTTCAATTTCCAAGTTTTTGGTAACTATTGAGAGTCTACAAACAACGTGGGGATAGTAGAACATACACTGTAAAAAATGTTGTTAAATTTTAACTAGTTATGCTGTGTAAATTTACACATGGTCTCTGTATAAATTCATTTTACACATTAAATTTTAGTATATTTGACCTAACTACCTAGGTAAATTATATTTCTATAAATTTCTGTGTAAATTTCAACTAGTAATCCTATATAAATTTACACATAATCCCAATGTGAAATCACTTTACACATAAAATGTAGGTAAATTCGTCTTGCGTACCTAAGTAAATTATATTTATACGAATTTCTATGTGAATTTCAACAAATAATGATGCGTAAATTTACACGTAATACTAATGTGAATTCATTTCGCACGTAAAATTTAGGTAAATTTGTCCCGAGTACTTAGGTAAATTATATTTATACGAATTTCTATCTGAATTTCAATTAATAATTTTGAATGTAAGTGTAAGTAAATTTGTCGTTCTTATTTAGATAAATTAGGTACCTGTCCTATATACATATATATATATATATATTAAAATTCATGTATTACCTAATTAGAATTTAGATATAATAATATCAATATAATATTATATATTAGTGGGTATTATCATAGATTAAATATCTAATCTACTATTATACATTACGTACGTAACTCGTACAAACTACAGAATATTACTAAATATAATAAATATAGTGTAATACATTTTGTGTAAATTTCAACCAAAAATTTTTTACAGTGTACGGTTATCACAAACAAATGGGGCAGTCTCTCTATTAATAATTTTTTGCAAATATAAAATTATAGAAATAACTTTTATATAATAGATATACCTTTTATCAACTGCACATTTCGTTAATATTTTTCGCTACAAAAAAGGTTTGTCCATTTTAAAACGATTACGACCATCCGTTTTTTATTCAGTAACATATAATAGTCATGAGTCATGACCATGCATAAAATAGGGAGAAACTGTCAGGAAATTCGACTCACCCGAACGATGTGTTTAACCCTTCGACTCTTACATTAATTTTTGACAGACTACCTAGCTGCCCTGCATTAAATTAATACTTCTGAAATTATTTGTGATAGACTATATTAATAACTGATAAGTTTCCATTTTTTTTTTACAAATTAGTTTAAAAGTTATTAACCTTTTACAGTTTCAAGAGTTTTAAAATTTAGTAAGTTCATTATAAATAATAATAGTAAATATGTAAACACAAAAAATACCAATAATAAGAATCGAATATTAAAAACAATAAAATGAGAAATAATAATGAAATCATGGATCACGGGTTTCAGTATTATCACAAATTTACCCAATAGTGCTACATTTTTATAACTCATTACCATATTCCAGTGGATAATTAAAATACTTATAACTGTATGTATTTTAATAATGAATATAGGTTTGAGGGTCGCACATATTAATATGTCACGAATTTATGGCATAATTCTCGTATCAGTTAATCAACATATAATGTATATATTTCAGTAGGGTTTGTTTCCATAATGTACATATATGTATATGTTATAGCAGAAAACTAAAAGTTTTTTTAACAATTGATCAAAAACCAGTTTCAATTTTTTTTTGTATTTTTTACCAAAAAAATAATGTCATTCCACAAAATTAATATTATGCACAACTTTAAGAGTTCATGATTAACGAAATTGGAATTCTAACTGTCATTACATATGCTTGAACTTGGTAAATATATATTTTTTATAAACCTCGATGTAATAACGCACACATTATTTTATAGTACCTAAGACTATTAAAGGAATAAAATATATAAACTATTATTATAATTACTATATTCAATTTATATTATTATTACTATCTCTTATATTCTTCCCATAATTACACCACCTGGTTAAATCCTCTCAAAATCAGTGGTGATATGCTAGAAAATAATATGGGTGTTGCTAAAAATAACTCTCCAGAGGACCCACCCATGTTTCTCAAATTGTTGAAAATGTTTGTTTATCTACTAACCGAATTTTTGTTATAAGGATACCACACCAGCAATTTTTCAATGAAAAATGTCCAATAGCATTTTTTATTTTCATCAACTTGCTAATATGTTAGAAAACATAGAAAACAAAAAAAAATTATAGCTGTTGCGGCTTAAAATGGCAATCGTTTACTTTATACTTTATACGTTTATTTTATTAAAGGCATACCTTTAAATAGTAATATCATTAATATAATTGTACCGTCCTTCACCACCATCATCCACAAACAACTGTTCACGGTCACCACGCTACATACACACACACACACATACATTATGTAAAATTGTTATCTGTTTGTGAATTATTATTATTAAATTATACTAAATTTGATTACGTACCTATCCAGTCTCATAATATTCACCGCTGTGTTAGCGTTATCCACCGTCTGTCGGTACATTTTTTTTATAAACTTGTAAGTACGGCTCTAATAGCCTATATACTAGCAAAAATTATTTATATTACGTGCGTGTCGTTGTTCGTCTGCTCGCGAAAGAGTAGGTACTATAAATGTTTACCGATATAGGTAC